>PVIR01006376.1:0-66308 GCA_004026965.1 Petromus typicus
AAAAAAAAACATAAACACGGCGCATGACTCGGTGTGGCCAGGGACTGAGATATAATACTTTGTGAGAAGTGTTCTTAACCTCACTATAAAGCGCTCCTAGGTTGAACAAGCCTTTAAAATAGAATAGTGACTCTCATGATCTTCCCCTCCTTTCCTCACTTCTCCCTCCTCTCCTCTCCCCTCTCCCCTCTCCTCTCCTCTCCTCTGGTCTATTTTCTCCTCTCTCCCTTGTTTTTTTCCTTCCCTTTGCTCAGGCCTCAAATGTTCCATGCTTATCTATTATTTATCTTCCTAAAAATCGCAAGAAAGAAACAAAGCCATTAGAATGAGATTTGGGGTGTGACAAACAAGATCAGTGACTTTTTTAGAGCTCACTTAATGAGTAATAACATGCCAGAAATTCAAATCCAGGATTCTTTGAACATATCATGTGGGGTCTTTACAATATTTCTAATCACTCTCACCCTATTTAAAAATAAGATTGAAGTTTTAGGAGAGAACTGTAAACCTTAGGAATGTGCTCACTAAAATGTGTTATACATATGAAAGACTAAGATGAATAAAAAAGCATTTTGAAAACAATTTCAAAATTCTGGGAGAACTACCAAAAATATCAATAAGAATAAGCATTTTCTAGCTTCATCTGTCACATAAATAGATGTTATTGCTGACAGTGTTTCTTTCCGAGCTGGACTTCCCACCGTCAGCAAGACACACGCTGAGATATTCACACTGATTGTGTTTTACATCACATCATCTACAGTCTTCTCAGCTCGCTCAGCATTCTCTGAGTCAAGTGGGACAAAAGTCTGGAATCATGGAGCAGTGACCTCAGAGGCCCCAGGCTGAGCACTGTCAGTAAGACACATTCTTTCCAGCTTCCGGGTTTCTGAATCTAGCCCTGACAACCAGATGGATTATTGTCCATTTGCTTGAGTAGTGGAATCACCAATGTTAAATTCAAGCCAAGGCATCAATACTTTCGAAAACCTGAGCTGCAAAAATAGAGACCATCTTTTTTAGGAAGGATAAATATGGAAAAGTAAAGAGGACTATCAGAATGGGTAAAATATTGGTTTAATATAGAGATAGATACTAAATAGACTGTCCCTTAATGTCTGACATTTCCTTGTACAATTTTCCTTCTCTTATTTTGCCTACTTCCTCTATAGAAAAGCTAACTTCCTCAGCTTCCTTACAACTTTACTGAAGTTCTTCCTCAGTGGTAAGACAAATGGGAGCCCAGGACTGCCTCTGATCTCTCCAGATGGCTACTGAAAGAGCTTTCTGGGTTTTTGGTTTGTGATGAGCGCAACCTCCATTAAGCTAAATATCAGTGTCTCCTTCAGTATTTCCAAGGCTTTGAGTTTATTCTTCTTTTGAACATTTGTTATTTTCTTCTTCTTCTTCTTCTTCTTCTTCTTCTTCTTCTTCTTCTTCTTCTTCTTCTTCTTCTTCTTCTTCTTCTTCTTTTTTTTTCTAATACAGGAGATTGAACTCAGGACTTTGGGCTTGCAAGGGAGGTATGGTGCCACTGAGCTTAATCCCCTTCTTTCATTCTTTTTTATTTAGTGTGTTTTGCAAGTAGTTGTCTTTCTGTATGTCTGGCCTCTTCAGTTATCATGTTCCAGAAAAAGCAACGGTGTCCTCTTAAGAAATTCAGGACAACAGTGTAGACATACATACTTCTAAAACATCTAAGAGCCATTCTTTATAGGATACTTTTGCTCTCTTCCCTGAAATGAGTGAGGAGAGTATTGGCCATATTTAAAAACATTTTTGTTTTTCATATCTTTTAGAGGGGTACTCTTATAGTAGGTAGAGGTTGGGAATACAGCTAAATATCCTACAGCCACAGGACATCACCCTACTCCAAAGGACTACCCAACCTTCAGTATTAATACGATGAAGCTTATGGAATCAGAGACAGATCTGGAAACTTGAGAAAATGGAAGCCACAGAAAGAGTCGGATCAAGGATGCAGCCCCATTCAAGGCTGAAGGCCTGGAAGCTCAGGGGGGAGTAAGTGGTATGAGTCAGTGCAAAGGCTGAAGAAAATGGAGAGCAGGAGATCAAAGATAGCACCAAAGAAGGCATCCACTCAACAAGATGAATTCTCCAAATCAACTGCACTTCTTCCTTCTTTTGCTTTTGTATTCCACCCAGGACAAAGCCTATCAATTACCACCATCAGAAATGAGCAGGTCTTTTCCCTTCAGTGTGCTGACCAACATGTGACTCATCCATAGACACATCCAGAACTGGATTGATATTCTGCCAGATGTTCCTTAATCCATTCAAATCAACACATCATCATTAAAAATTATAGCAAAGAAAAACATGGAACGAGAAGATCCAGGGAATGATGGGAGATCATTAGTAAAATGTTGCTAAATTCTAGGGTTTAACAAGGTGAAATGAAAGAAATAAGTTTAGGGTCAAATCACTGGGACTCTGAATGACTTTTCTGACCTGCGCTGGTTTACCTCTCCTTAGGCAACCTGGTGGTCCCCACTCCTAGGATGTCATCATATTGATGCCAGATTTAATGTAGACACCCGATAGGCACCGAGCACTGCAGCCCAGAACTCCTGGACCCAAGCCATCCTCCCACCTCAGCCTCTCACCTAACTGGGACTAAGGCAGGGGACACCATGCCCAGTCCCTGAGTGACCTCCTGAGTGACTTTTAATGTAATCTGAACTTCATAGAAGTAGAAATCTGGGAGTAGAAAGAAGAGTAGGACCCATGAATTTTCTTGCTGTGGATGGGCTGTTGGCAGATTGCTGGAGTTCTCCAAGTTCTAAGTCTGGAAAAGGATGATAGAAAGGGTCATCAACTTTTAGAGAAGCCACACTTGCTACCAGCTGTCACAGTCTGCTCCAGATAATGTATTGTATTTGGGAAGACAAATAAATAGTCTCTAGAGTCATTGCATACTTTTTGTGTGTGTTTGTTCTACCAGGCACTAAACCTAAACTATAAATATTTAGTCTTTATATTTTAGACTCGTAGTCTAGGCCTCTGTAATCTACACACCCTATGGCTTTGACTTAGGTGCTCTATATATATGATAAAGAAAGGGTTAAATCATTTCTGGAACACAAAACAGCATTTCAAGACTTCTTTGCATGTCAATTATTTAGGCCTTAGTGAGCTTTAACAAATATGACCCAACCCCTATCATTTAGAGCATCAAATTTAAGGAAACATAGAAAAAAGATGTGGTGAACTTTCCTCTTAAGATTCACAGCCTGATTTGAGTTTTGAGATGAATAGCATTCTAAGCTGTTAGAATTTCAGGGGGTGTAAACATGTTCTCAAAAGAATAATACCCAAACACAGGCCTGAGCCTCCCACCCATTCTACCTGAAGCAAAACGTATCTTCTATGAATGTATTTCATCTTAACCTCCCACAGATGAAACACAACCAAGCATCACCTGTGATCTATTTCTCATGTAATTCTCAGTGGCAGCTTGTTTTATATTTCTTCTTTCACTTTCTTTTTAAACATCAGACTAATCCATGATGAACAGTGACTGCTTTCGTTGTATAGGTGTTTGCATTTCAAAATGCCTAATTTGTTTATTTAAATGAAAAAGCGTTTCTAGAAGAAAGTGAAAAAACTAAGGAGAGGTTTAACCTCTCATCTGCAGTCAAATATTAATTTTGCTTCTAGGATCACCATTCTGAAAGCTATCAAGACACCAACATTTTGTAAAAGCCTCATTTTGGGGGCTCTACACTACCTGTAAGATTTCAGCTCTTTTACCATCTTGTAGAATAGCAGGTACAATAATGTTATTATAACTTTTTGTTCTTATTCCCTTCATATTTGAGCAAGAGTTTATCTCCTGCATTCTTGCCCTAGAGCAGTGGTATCTGGAAGTAATTTTCTACCAAAGAGACAGCTTACTCTTGAGCTCAATGACTATGTTTCTACCTTTTGAGTAATAGAAGATTGTAGTCTTATCAAATTCATCCTTTAGAATTAATCTGGAAGGGAGACAATTCTTGTAAATAATATAGACCTTAGGACACATGAACAGAGAAGGCACTGCAACACTAGGCAACAGAATTCTTATCAGAAATGTATCTTTCCAGGGAAGCTTTTGGTCTCAGTATAAAGCTTCAGAAAGTCTATCAGACTGTGCTTGGCATACTGAGGATGGCATACTGTATTAATTGCAATCATGTATTTGTAGATTATAAGTCAAGCAAAAACAAATTTATGGAGTTTCCACACATACATCAAATCCCAGGTTGGTTGTAAGTAAGAAGTGATATGTCATTACAGTGCCTTAGGAGGTTAAGATCTATTTGAATAATAATCCTAATTTACCTAAAGAAACACCAGAGAGAGAAACAGGAGCTTTTGCTCAAGGGAGAGGGGTGATTTTTTATAGACCTGCAGTGTGGTCATAGAGCTTGTAGAAGGAGATGAAGGAAGTTCTGCATCCTTAGAAAACAGTCCCTTGAGGGAATAATGCATGAAGTTCTTAAATTTTAGTTGGTGCTTATATTATATCTAGATAAAGGAGACAGCTGGAGAGCAACATATATTAAACGTTGTTGGGATGGAGAAGGGACAGTGAGAGTGGAGATAGGGGGTCTTTCTGATAAATACTAGGCTTTCTATGTGAGACAGTAGGAAGTAAGATTGTGAACTTGTAACAGAAGGAGAAAACAACACCAGGGGGATTTGGACTCAATGCCACATGCAACAGCATTTTTGTAGATTTTTGGAAGGGAGGCAAGTGATGAAGAAGCAGCACTGGAATGCAAAAGTGGCTCAGCAAGGACAGTGAGGGGGGTAAGTTGGAAGAGCCCAGGTCTGCAGTCCTGAGGACAGCGTTCATGTACTGAGGAGGAGGGAGGGAGGCAGGGACAACTCTGACAGAGAGGTGACAGAGAGGGCATCACCGAAGGTGATTCCAGAGGAAGACAGGGACCACTATCGCCCACAGGAGACATTTTCTCTGGGTTTGGGCAGGAGCATCTATCCCCAGGAGAATCTCTTCAGGCTTTTTCTTCCCTAAAGAGAACATAGAATTGAAGAAACAAAACCTACTTACCATTTTCTCAAAGCTAGTGGAAAACTAAATGGTATTTCTGAGAATAAGTCCTTTCAAATATGAAAAGTTATTGATTTGATGGAGTGCCTGATTTGGTCCATTTTTTATTCTATTACAACAATGTCAGTGTCTAATTTTTTTGAGAAATAAAATCAATAGAGAAGGAAAACACAGAGCTACTTCTTTGGTGCTTTATATTCTCATAATACAGATTTTTGTCCTTCTAGCTTGATTTGTAGTAATGTAAGCTTCTCCTTTCCACCTCTATGTCTTTAAAACTATATCACTCCTTACTGCTGATAGAAAGCCTTCTTCCACATAGTGTATGGAGAATTAGATTTCTTACTCCTTTTTAAAAATAATAAAGTTAGTTTATTTGTACATTTTAGGAATACATTATGATCACATTCCTCATGAGAATTTGTAGTTGCACATGATTTATCTTCTTTCTTATTTTTTTCCATTCCTCTGTCCTTCTTTCAACTTCTACCCCATGTACATAAGCTTTGTTTCTGCTTTTTCTTTTTCACCACCAAATTTTTTCTTTCCCTTCTTTGTGTTCACCTGTTCCCACCCAGTTACCCTTTCCCTTTAGGTATTTTCTTTCTATTTCCTATTATCTATCAGACCTTCTAGGCCACATTTACATCTTCATTCTCTCACACAAGAGAAACAATGATATTATCACTCTATCTGCAATCCATTTTTCTACGACTATCTCTTGCTCTCTAAGGTCCACCTCACTGGTACAATATAGTTCATTAGAAAGTAAGTTAACATATTGTCATGTTGTGCTTTACCTCGACTCTTTTTACTCTAAGCCATAAAAGCTGAAGGAGTGGGAACAAAATTATCAGAACCCATGCTACTGAGATTTATAATGCAAAGTGAAATAGTGGTAGCAAAGAAGTGAAATGGGTCATATTTAAATTTTTGGTTGCCTTTCTCAATTGTTTACTATTAACATTATGCTAAAATTGCTGGTGATTTTAGACATGCAAATAAAAACAACACAAGGAAATAGAAAATGCTCAATGTAAAATAAGGTGAAAGGGGACAATGTTGAGATTATAACAAAAAAGTAAGGAAACAAATTTTATGTATATGGGGGGTGGTAGGGTGGGTAGGGCTATGGGAAAAAATGATAATTAAGTTGTGTCTTATACTGGTACAAATCCCCATTATGGAGTGAAATCATGATGCGTATATTTAATGTACCAATAAAGATTAAAAAAAAAAAAAAACACAAGGATTCTATCACACAGCAGAAAGAATGGTTACTATTAAGAAATCAACCAGGCTGGGATTTAGCTCAGTGGTTCTGGCACCTGTTTTGCAAGTGCAAGGGCCCTGGTTCGATCCCCAGTAACCACATACAATACTGGGTGTGGAGACTCACCCCAGCAGCAATAAGTACCACATACCACGTGCTGGACGTGGTGGTTCACACCTGTAATGGCAGCACTTGGGAGGCAGAGGCAGGAGGATTGTTGTGATGTGAGTTTGAGGCTGAGCTCGGGGCCAGTCTGAACTACAAAGCAAGATCCTGTCTCAAAAAACCTAAAAAAAAAAAGAAAGAAAGAAAAGAAAAGAAATCAACCAATAACAAATAATGGCCAGGCTGTGGGGGAAATGAACCCTTCTTCACTGTTGGTGGGGGCAGAGACTGGTGAACCCATGTGCAAATCAATGTAGAGATTTCTCAGAAAGCTAGGATTAGAAATTCCATTTGACCCTGCTATTTCCCCGCTGAGTATATTCATGGAAGAATTAAAAGCATCATGCAACAATCACATGTGTACACCTATGTTTATAGCAGTACAGTTTGTAAAACCTAAATCTTGGAAACAGTACAAAAGCCCATCAACAGGAGATTGGATAAAGAAGATTAAAAAAAAATAAAAACTAAAATGGAATATTACTGAGTCATAAAGAATAAAGAGTTCATAAAGAATGATAAATTAGAGACATTTATAGCTAAATGTATGCACACTGAAGTTGACTCATAAAATGAAATAAATAAGACACAGATGTGTAAATACCATATCATTTCTCTAGTGTGAGAAACTGAAAGTGTAAATGAGGTCCAAAATGAATAACAGATATTATGAGATAGAAAGAACATCTTCCAAGGGGCAGAGGAACTTGGGTGGGTGGGGCGGCAGGGAAAGAAAATATCTGAAAGTAAAAGAGAAAAAATGGAAACAAATTTTATGTGTATATGGAGGTGGAGAGAGGGTAGGGGGAGGGGAAAAATAAGAATCAAGGTATGTCGTATTCAAGTACCAATTCTTTTTTTTTTTTTAGGTTTTTTGAGACAGGGTCTCGCTTTGTGGTTCAGGCTGGCCCTGAGCTCAGCCTCAAACTCACATCACAGCAATCCTCTTGCCTCTGCCTCCCGAGTGCTGGGATTACAGGCGTGAGCCACCATGCCCGGAACTGTGGTATGTGGTACTGGTTGCCACTGGGGTGAGTCTCCACACCCAGTATTGTTACGTGGTTAACGGGGTTTGAACCCGGGTTCTTGCACTTGTAAGACAGGCGCCGGAACCACTGAGCTATATCTCCAGCCCCTCAGGTACCAATTCTTAATGATGGAAGTGCAAATAATATATACTTAAAATGTACCAATGAGCTCAATTTAAAAAAATAAAATTACATCACATTGTTCAAATAAATTCTTACAGGTCTTTTTAAAGGTAACAGTGAGTTTTAATTCTTGTCTTTTAGATAAAATTGGAGACATTTCCAAATAGAGGAAGAGGAGAAGGAGTGAACAATGTAGGGAAAGAGCCCTGGGCTTGGTGGAGAAATCAATCCGAAGAGCAGCTGGAGGGCTGCAGTGAACTCTGAGTTGCCTCCGCCCACAATCTGCCTTGGTGAATCTTTCTTCCCTGATTGGATCAAACAGAAAACTGTCCTTCTATGAGTGGATGAGTCCAACGAACATTGTTTGCTTCTCATCTGTGTAATTATCATTATCCTTCTGCTCAAATAGACTTGCTCTTGGACTGTGAGGCGGCAGAGGTGGAGTCATCACAGAGTTCAGAATGTAATCTTTGAGGCCCATTTGGTAGAGCACTGAGATCTGCGATCTACTATTGTCCCGTACCAAGTGTGTGACCTTAATGAAATCATTTAATATTCTGAACCTTGATTTTTCTATAAAATTAGAACAAAATTACTAATTGGTTGTTGTGAAAATTAAATAAGAGATGTACTGAAAAGGCTTAGTAAGCACCTGATAAAATATTTAGCACCCAATAAATATTTAGCACGGAATAAAATACTATTATTTGCCATTGTATACTTTGACCTCTCTATAAGCCTGAGGGACATCTTTATAATGATGAAGTGCAAATATCTTAAGTTTGCTCTATACAGAAGATAATTTTTTATGTTCTCCAACAAAGTGCTTCTTCTTATTGTCCTTGTCTTGTAGAAAGTATTGTCATCCTCCCTACAAGTCAGGCAGGGAATTCCTGAACTTTTAATGGTTTATCCAGTCTGTTAACTTTCTCATCCCCAATCCTAGCTAATCTCTATCACTGCTAGATTTTCCTTGAAAAAAAAGTAGGATTTTTTTTTTCTTTTTTGTGGTTTGTGCACATTTTTTTTTTAGGTTTTTTTTTTTTTTTTTTTTTTTTTTTTTTTTTTTTTTTTTTTTTTTTTTTTTTTTTTTTTTTTTTTTTTTTTTTTTTTTTTTTTTTTTTTTTTTTTTTGAGACCGAATCTCACTTTGTGGTTCAGGCTGGCCCTGAGCTCAGCCTCAAACTCACATCACACATATCCTCCTGCCTCTGCCTCCCAAGTGCTGGGATTACAGATGTGAGCCACCATGCCCAGCACTGTGGTATGTGGGTACTGGTTGCTGCTGGGCATGAGTCTCCACACCCAGTATGGTATGTGGTTACCAGGGATCAAACCCCGGTCCTTGCGCTTGCAAGGCAGGTGCTGGAACCACTGAGCTAAATCCCCAGCCTGAGTCGAGCAGTTTGTGCACATTTTTGAGAACTGTGAAATGATGAAATATTGTCCACAAAAGAGTAATAATAATGTAGTTTGAGGCTATTGTTCCTGCCGCAACTGTATCTGTGTGGATGAACCCCTCATGAGTGTGCTCCCCAACTTTGATGTCAGTATCTTTTGGTAAGATTGAAATCAGTCAGTGCAATAGTAATCACACTGCAGCATTCAGCAGATACTACAAATAAGGTTGTTTTTGGTGGTTGTTATGTTTTTTCCTTTTTTTTTTTTTTTTTGTGATACCTGGGATTGAACTCATGGCCTTGTCTTTGGAAGGCAGACCTGGCACCCCTGAGCTAAATTTCCCAGTCCACATGTGATTTTCTAATACTCTCAGTAACTGAAGTAGCCATGAAATTTCTGTGTGCCTTTATAGAATCCAACCTAACAGCTACAGCTTAGTTGACAATTTTGAAAGTTGTCATTTACCTGTAAAAGAATAAAGTCTTGGAAACTCACTGTCCAAATCACAGGGAGTAGAATACAACAGAGCACGGAGATCTAGTTTCCTAGGCTTTCTATTTGGAAACTCCGAGACAGAAAACACATTGCCTAACACTGTGTGTTTAGCATCAGCACCCACAGAGGGGAATATTAATGTCCCCTTCCCACCTATCTCAATATTCACTGGAGAGCAAATGAGAAGAGTCCTGTGGGCAGAGAATTTTTAAAATTATAAACTGCCATCAAAAGGTGTTTTCCTAAATCAGAACGCTGAGATTTGGTTTGTTATGTAGCCCGTGAAAGAGCGACAGTTCCTTATTTATTGCCACTCATCAATCTAAATCCATGAAGTCAGTTCGTGGTTTAAATATTGAATCTCTCTTCCATTTCATCTACCTAAGACAAAGCTGTAGCGTCAACCAAACTGTAGAATTTAAACTTTGCTCTCAGAAATTTGCATTGAATTCCCCTTTCCTTAGAATAGTACACACTCGAGCAATCTGATCTTTATCACAAACTTTACTGAAATGCAGACGTACTCTTTAACTACTCTCCTTTCTCCCTATAATACAGAAATAAATGGCATTGATTAGTGATTGACTTCAAAGTGAGTAATTGAGCCTTAATGGGTTTATAAAAGGGACTGAAATCAAGGCAATAAATTAGAGGCAAAATAAAAGAGTAAACAAGAAAGGTTGTTTTACAACTTGGTTCCATTACAGTCTATGCTAACCAGATTGAAAAGTAATTGCCATGTCAAGAAAAATTATAGTGGCCTCTGCAAAATGAGAGAGTGATGGAGTCTCTTTGTGTGCAGGGTGTAAAACAGAAGGAAAAGTAAATGAATGTGGAGCATGGGGAGAGGGCTGCATACTTGTTCCTCATGGTTGTTTTACCTTCAGAACCAGAGGTCTCGCCATAGAAACAGGCATTATCATCAATACACGTAATGAGCTGCATGTTTTGTGCTGAACATTATAATGTTCTCTATCATCTTTGTTATAGACTATCAAGAATATATTTATGAGTGCATAGCTCATCCCATTTAAATGTCCCTAAATTAATGAGCTTGCAAAGACAAAATATTCTCATTATTTGAGGGGGTGACTTTTAAAGCAGGTTATTATTTTTTAAAAAATAGGTGACATATGAGGTGAAGTTCAGAGCACTTGTGGCTGGAGAACCAAAACTTACTGTAGAGCAGGGAGATAACATATTCCAATTCGACGTGGTCATTATGTCTGCGAGCCCTGACAATTTGTCACGGGCTCTTAAGGAACTGAAAGGGGTTCATTTTTTTTTTAATCTTTATTGGTACATCTTGAGGAGCCACTGCTCATTATCTCTGAGAATTCATGGTAAGAAACTCCCAAAGTGGGAAAGTGTAGAAGTCCAGCAATTTTTAAAATAACTGTCCCAAGAATTTCCATTGCCTGATAAAACCTACTCTATAACATAAGAAAATATTTGTTGATAAATCCCAGTAAGCAAAGCAATAGGGACTTGAATGATATACAGGGATTGTGTTGGTACAGTGTCGGTAGCTGTGACTTAGAATAATGGCATCAAACATTCCCACAGACTCATCCATCTGTTACAACCTCAAGGTTCAATTGAGAGACTTGTCCTATGTGCCTGGGAGAGTTGAGGAGGGGACAGAGGAATCTGTCGTGAAATCATAAGAATGTCATCCAGGAGTGCTGAGACCAGCCCTCGAATAGCTGCAGAAGAGATAAAAGGAACAGGTTTTTATGTGTTTTTATCACATATTAGATAACATCTAACACTGACTTTTCTTGTGCATTTACTTTAAGAATCTATAATCCTGGCTAGATTGAGATGAACAAAATAAACAGGATATGTTCAGATAATTACACAGGAAGACAAATTGATCCCGCCTTTAGAGATTACTCACTTACCTAATACTACTTACATTTTATATCCTTTTTACAAACTCTTTTAGTTGATCTAGGATGGAGATGATATATTGATTAAATATAGAAGATTGATTTCTACTTCAAATGGGATGATAGAGTTTGTATCATAAAGTGTCTGCCCTTCATATTTATATTTCCTATTAAAATGGTTAAATCACCTCATACATTTCTTTCTTTTCAGGATCTAAGCCCTTTAATAAGCTGTATTAAGAAAATATATATTTAAGCTTTATTAAAAATTATCACAGGAGAATCATGATTTAAAAACTAAGAATTTATGTCAAACTGAACAATTGTTTCTTTCTATCCATAATGTTCTTGTTTTTAGTTTGAGTTATTTTAAATAAGTTTGCTCAGGTAGATTAGCTGAGCTGCATACAGCTATTGCAATATATTTATATTACACACAATATGCATGTGTTACACATATACTTCTTAACTTTATATATATTAAAATAAAAATATTTACTAGATAAACATCAGAAATTTAATTTGAAATGAAGCAAGATATGAATGGGAAGAAAGCAATTAAAAATGGTTCTTATATATCAAGAGATACCTAAATGCTAAAATTCTGCCAACACTGAAATTAAAACACCAGATATCTTTTGTCCAGATCAAGAAACAAGTGTTAGTAGCATAATTAATTTGGAAGTTGTGAGAAAATAGACACATAGAGATATTTGTCAATCTATAAAATCTAGAAAGTACAGGTGCTTTTCCAAGCTTATGCTATAGGTATGATCACTTGTGAGCAGTAGATATCTCAAGGTAATTCATTGGCTCATAGTTGTCATAGTAAAATAAATGGAAACAATATTAGCATCTACCAAGACAATACAAGATAAATAAATTATTTTATATAATATTTAATATCAATTATATACACACACATATATACATACATATACATGCATATACATACATACACACACATATATACATACATACATGACAATTGGGAAGGTGTAGAAGAGGGAAAAGGCAAATGCACTTGATCTCCAAAGTAAACTGGTAAATGGACAAAATGCAAGATGCAAAACAATATGCAAGGTAAGATACTTTTCATGAGTATAAGTACATATTCATACTATCTTGTGTATACCAAAGTCTTTGAAAGGATACATAAGCATTAATGGCAGTGATTACCCAAGCTGGCAGAAGAAACAAAGTAAGCGAATGTTCCTGACAGTTCTAAAGAAGCATATTTTAAATAAAAGCTACAAATCATTTTGCCATTTTTTCTGTAATCATTAGAAAACAGAAGCTCTAGGGAGTTTTGAATGAATGTTAACTTCTCAATTCTGATGCTACTGGGGTTTGAGAGTTCACTAAATTCAAATTTAGAATTTTCATTTGTTTCAAAGCATTTTTAACTAGACTCATTAATTACAGACCCTAAGCTGCTCTGAAGAACTAAATTCAAGCCCTTCATTAGCATGTCGTGAAGTCAACTGCATGTTCTTTGTAATGAACATGCAGCCCTCTTAGGTGTGGCACACACACGCCTTTCTATGTGAATGTATGTGCAGGAGGACATACTGAAGTACTATCTTTGCAAGTACAGTGTCTACACGGGTTTGGGACTTTCTACTGATCATATTTCCATTTACTGTGTCTGTTATCCCACATATACTCTGAAACTACAGAATCAGCTTTTCAACTTTTGTTGTATGTTCAGTTCTGTCATGAGGTTCATCATCCATTTAAATTTACTCCTGCAGCAGAACTTCTGAGAACATCATCTACTTTTTCTTTTGCTAACATTTGCACTTGTAAAGACATTTATATATATATATGTTTTGGTTCTTTTTTTTTGATGGATCTCACTTTGTAGTTCAGACTGGTCCTGAGCTCAACCTCAAACTCACAGTAATCCTCCTGCCTCTGCCTCCCAAGTTCTGGGATTACAGGCATGAGCCACCACTCCTAGCACTGTGGTATATGATACTGATTGCCAGTGGGTGTGAGTCTCCACACCAAGTATTGTTGTATGTGGTTACCAGGGATTGAACCCTGGCCCTTGTGCTTGCAAGACAGGCACTGGAACCACTCAGCTAAATCCCTGGCCTATAATATCTTTGATGTCTATTCTTAGCACCCACTTAAGTCTCATGAGGATGGCCAATGCATTTATTTTAGTCTCTGCTGTGTTCCAGAGGTCCAGCTTAATGTAACCAATCAGTACAAGATGAATTAAAGACAGATATAAACAATCAACTTTAATCAGAATTTCTATTATAAGTACATTGACTGTGTTTTCCAATTTAATTATTTATTGGTACATTTTATATACACATCACAATCACACTCAACATTGGGAATATGTACCAGTATATGGCATGAGTTAATTCTCATTTTTATCCATTCCCCTACCTACCCTATTTTTATTCTTAGTACGTAAGGCAGAGGGGAGAGTTAAACACAGTAGAGATTTTGTTTCAGGCAGACCTTAGTCTCATGAGCACCAACACTATTTCTAGGCACTAGCCTAGAAAACATTCCAGTGTGTTCAGGCTGTTATAACAAAATACCATAGACTGTGTACCTTACTAACATCAGAGACTTTTCACAGTACTGAAGCCTAGAAAATCCAAGATCAAGACAATAGAAGATTTAGTGACTGAAGGTCTGTCTTCAATTGATAAACAATGCTTTTTCATTGTGTCCCTATACAGTGGATAGGACGATTAGCTCTCTCGAATAGCTTTTATAAAGTCACTAATTCCAATCATAAGGACTTTTCTATCATGAGATAGTTCTCTACCAAATTCCTCTTCCACTTTTAATATAATTATCTTAGGGTTAGAATTTTAGTGTATGAATTTTAGTGAAACGTAAGCCATAGCCAACAAATTACTTGAGTTTCCTAATACTCAGTTACATCTAGAGGTTCTCAAGCAATTATATGATCCTCTTAATGATCAGTTATTTTAATGATAAAACAGAGAAAAATAATGTTTATCTGCACTGGGTAATTATGATTACTGAGTAAAACAAGACTTAGCACAACATTGGGCCCATGACAAGAATGCAGTGATGACCAGCCAGACTTGGTATTGTACTTCCAGCCATGGAATTTAGCTATGTGAATATATCACCTGAAATACTGCTCCCTAGAATCTTCACTAAACTCTTATGCTTCAAATTTTTAAAATTTATTTTATTGGTTCATTTCATGTATACATTTTAATCATACTCAACTTTGAGAATTTGTACCTGTACATGACACATCTTGACCATGATTCAAATTTGACATAGCAAAAGTGACAAATTTAGGGGATCTTTGAATCATTGCCTAAATTATCAAAACCAAGACTATTGAGTCTATACAAGGAAACTACTGCCACTCATTCAGTGTCCTGGGGGTAACTAGGATTTGACAGGGGATTACATATTAAAATACACGATTCCAAATGTGTTCAACATCTAGGGTGAGAACTTTCTGTGAGATGGGGTTAGAAGGATCATCCTCTACAAGGGATAAATTTTGACAATGGTTGGTAACAAAATCCCACAAAACCAAACTCTGTGATCCAGGAACCATGAAAAAATACCTGGCTATTATTGAATTTTTGCATTTTCTGTAATAAAGTCTAACTGTAGTGTTTAAAAAAATAAATACTTGATATGATTCTTCATTAGAGGAAATAACAATGGACTGTTATTTTACCATACTATTTGCATTGACCCTTTCTAGGAAGTTGTAAAAACTGTCAGTTATAGATATAAACTGTTTAGTGAGTCTGTGACTTGTCTTCCACACATATTTTTTTCATGAAACAAGACATGATGACAATCACTCATGTACTAAGATCGAGCCTTAAAGTGGTGGTAAGATTGAAGAGTTTGGATTCAACTTACAGAATTTAAGCTCCGCCATTCATCACTTTCTAGCTGCATGGTCTTCAGCAAGTCTTTTCTTTTTTCTTTTAATCTCACTGTTCCTTTATCTGTAAAGATGAACTAATGTAGAGCTTATTGGATTGTTAATGCAAAACATCTAGAAATCGACCTAATGTAGAACCTGCAGGCTCTTGTTTCATGTGAAGCAAGTACATTATATTCACTATTTCTGCAGATTAGTTATTTTGTGATCAGACTTTAAGACACATGTATTATCAACATGAATTGTCCATAATGTGAACATTGCATCTTTGGAGAGATTAAATTAAATTAAATTAAAAGAATTAAATTTTTACAATGGTTTGTGACTTCTGAAGGGTCATTGTGCATGAATAAGCATATAATGTATCTATAGTGTTAAAATTTCACTGATGGGTGAATAGAAGAAAAATGTCTGAAAGACCATTTAGATAGACAATGAAATGCTTTACTAATGGTAGGATGAGATCATTGGTTTCAATCTTCTGCCATGCCTACTGCCAACACTCATGTAAGACCTACTCCCTCCAATTCTATACCTCACCCACCCAAGTCTGTCCGAATGTCTAAGGCTAGAGTCTGAGAACCTGCATGACCCAGGTGCCAGATGCTTCTTACACAAGACATTCTAAGCCCTCCTGGGCTGTAAATGGCTTCTGAGCTGCACCAACTCCAGCACAATGTAACAAGAGGACTGTTCTTGCTGCCCCTGCTCTCAGTGGTCTTCCAGCCCATGTCCATACAACAACCACAGACATGGAACACTGTGGCACAGTCATCTACTTTAACATTATTTTTCGGTGAGTTGGCAGAATTCTTCATCTTCAAATGCCTAAGGAACCAGGTTGTGGGGAATGTGTGTGTGAGGGAATTCACCCTTGGAACAGCAAGGAAGAGATGAGAACAACAGTCCACGCTGCATTTCCTTCTTGGCTTAGCATCAAGATTTAGCTGAGACTCTGCTTTCAAACTGTTCATGGAAGTTATTTTATAAAATTTAAATTACAGAAATCATTATGGCTTATTTAAAATAGAAGTATCCATATTGCACAACCAGGGAGTAAAATCTTCAGGAAATCCACAAACAAACATTAAGAGGCCAAATGCCTTCCCTCAGGAAATGGGTGAAATTAGTCCAAGCTTGAAAACCAAGAATCTGGGAAAATGAACACACCTTGACAACACAATGTTAAGTGAAATAAGACACACAAGTTTAACATCACATGGTTTCTCTTACATGACAAACCCAGAGGAAAAATAAAGAGCAAAATAGAAGATATATAAGAGGAAGCAGGGGGATGGGTCGTTCTCCAAGGGGAAGGAGATCAAGAGATGGAGGACAGGGCAGGAAGGGGAGGGATAAGAGGTAAAAGAAAAGAAATGGAATTTGTCATGTCCGTGTACCAACTTCCCACAAGGAAGGCAGGTATGTATTAGTCACGTGTACTAATAAGCTAAAATAAAAAAATAAAATAAGTATTACTATGTACATATATGGCATACAATGTGCTGTTCTGAGATTTGTGTACTGAAAAGCAATTACTATAATGGAAGAAATTAACATATTCATAACATATTTACTTGTTCTACTCACTCCCAAAGTTATATTCTATTTGTGTTATATATTAGATCTTTCTATTTGTTCTTCCTCTAGATGTCATTTGTTAGTTCGTATCCTTTGAGAAGTATGTCCTCAATTCCTCTACCCACCTCCCTCCAGGAATCCCAGTTTTTATTCTCTAACTGTACATATTGGATGGTTTTTCATTAAAAGGATTCCACGTATAAGAATCATGCAATAGCTGTCTTCCTGGGCCTGGTTTAGCTACATGTAATGTCTTCTGGTTCATTTGTTTTGTACAAAATAGCAAGCTTTATTCATTTTTAAAGACTGATAACATTATATTGTGTGTGTCTCTGTGTGCAGGTTTCTTTATCCATTCATTTACCAGTGGATATTTGGGTTGATTCCATATCTTGACTACTATAAACAGTGATGCAATGAATATGGGTTTTAGGTGTAGTTATGGGTGGTGGTCTCACTTATTTTAGGCATTTTGTCCACAGGAGAAGAATTTCTAGGTCATGAAGTTGCTCTATTTTAATTTCTATAGGATTATCCATACTGTCTTCCACATGACTCCATAAATCTCCATTTACTTGAATAGTGTGTGGAGGGACCATTTTCATGATGTCCTTGCCAACATTACTGTTTTGGTTTTGTTTGTTTGTTAATACTAGGCTTCAAACTCAAGACCTGTCCTTGTGAGACAGGTGTAATTTCACTGAGCTTAATCCCTGGTCCTTGTTTTTATTTTTATTTTTAAAAATATTTTTGAGACAAGTTTTCAATGTGTAGCTCAGATTGTCTTTGAACTCACTATGAGCCCTAGACTGCCCTTGAATTTGAGGTATCCTGCTGCCTTAGCTTCTGAAATGCTGGGATTACAGGCATGCATCATCATGCCTGGCCATCTTGATTTTAAACTTCTAATTTTTAAAAGTAATAGCTTTCCTAATAAGTCTCCAATGAATTACCACAATGATTCTCACGCACATGATGATCAGGGATGTTGACTGTTTTGGTTGTTTTGCTTTTGGGTTTTGTTTTTTTACAGTACAGGGATAGAACTCAAGACTTCACACTTTCTAGGCAAGTGGTGGCACCACTGTTCTAAATCTTCAACACAATTAGTGATATTGACCATAATCCATATACCTACTGATGATTTTATAGCATTTTTGGAGAAGAACCTGTTCAGACATTTAAAATGCCCATTTTAAAATCAAGTTATGTACTTTCTTGATATTGAATTGTGTGAGTTCTTAGTAAATCTCAGCCCTTAATCCCTTAACAGTACATGGTTGTCAGAAGACTGGACTGGTACATTACTGCTCATGAGCTGGGGACATTGGGAAGGTTCTCAATGCTACTGGGTCTTAGTTTCCTCATCTGTGCCATGAAGCTAATTGTAGGAGACGGTTCCTGAAGTCCTCAATAGGCCTACACTTCTAATCCTCCCAAATTAATTATGAAAGACCACAGAGGGGTTAAATTGCCAAAGGAGGGAAGGAAAGCTGAGCAATTTGACCAGAGAGGTAGATTTTATTCCTGTAGCAGGCTACCAAATGATTAGCCATTTTAAAAATCCTTTGAATTTCACAGATTATGGACATAAGAATGTAGAGTCACAGAAACCATCAAGGTGTCAGATAGAAAAGGCTGTGTCTTCTACACATGTAAAGCTGGCTGGGACCTGGGCAGGTAACAAGGAGCCTTAGATTCAGTATTGGGCAAAACACTGGAAAGGCCCAAGTCCAGTCAGATTTCACACACACACACACACACACACACACACACACACACACACACACACACACATATATGTATATGCGCTATGGAAAGAGTTGGGTTTCTTTTTTCCCACCATCCTTTTTACCCTTCCTAGAGGGCTCAAAATATTTTTCTATTGCAGTTGAAACAGCTCTTACCATCCCTGAGGCCAATTCCCATGTCTAAAATTATTTATATATTTCAGTCCTATGTGTTAGGGAAAAGAACTTGGCTTCCCAGGAGACCAGATGTATTTTCCCTTTGTGCAATGGAAAGTTATGTAGCTGATCATTCTTCTTGCCTGGCATTATGCATCTGGAAGATGGAAGGCAGCCAGAGATGCATCTGAACATCACTCACATAAACCCCAGGCCCTGCCCATTGCCTTCTGATTTTCCCAAACACCCCCTGTACCCATCCACCACAATGCTTCTACTTGCCACTTGTAGGGAGTGCATATCAGCAAGTCACCTGTATTTCCTTTTGGGTCCTTATTTGTCTTGCATTGTCATATAAACTGTCATCCCTAGTAGCATCTCCCTCTTCTTATGGTTGCAGCTGTGCACTCAATTCCTTTTTGTGCCCATCCATTCAGTTTTAGTGACTTCATATTCCCTTTTTTAAATGTTTTACTACATACTTATGAAAACAAAAGCCCCTCTAAGGAAGAACTCTGTAGACAGGCAGATAGCAATTATAGAGGGAAAATTATAGAGAGGGCTTTCGGTACAAACTAAATAATGTTTACAGAGCTGTAAACTATGTGACTGATATGTTCCAGACTAGAATAAAATTTCAGGATGAAATATTTGTTCATAAAACTGAGGAATAATGGGATTATAGAAAGCAGTAATTAATAACATGTGAAGTCCAGGTTTTTAACGTGGTAGAGCAAATTCAACTCTCTTACTGGTCATCATTAAAATTTCCCAAGGTGAGAAGAGATTCCATTGCACATTCATAGGTGACTCCACTTAGACAGGCTGGTGTTGCCAAGTTCTGGCAGGGCTCTGTGGCAATTAAACATTTCCTAAATTGCTGGGATGAGAGTAAAGTGGCACAGCCACTTTTCAAAACCTATTTGGAGTTTTTTGCAAAGATAAATACACAGGGGCCAGGGAGTTAGCTCAGTGGTTCTGGCACCTGTCTTGCAAGTGCAGGGACCTGGGTTTGATCCCAGGTAACCACATACCATACTGGGAGTGGAGACTCACCCCAGTAGCAATCAGTACCACATACCACAGTGCCGGGCGTGGTGGCTCACACCTGTAATCCCAGCACTCGGAAGGCAGAAGCAGGAGGATTGCTGTGATGTGAATTTGAGGCTGAGCTCAGGGCCAGCCTGAACTACAAAGCGAGGCCCTATCTAAAAAAAAAAAAAAAAAAAAGATAAATACATAACCTACATTTTAAGACCAGCTTTTTCATGATAACCTAAACCTGCAAACTCAAATATCCATCAACTGCCAAACATCTAGACCATAGAACTATACTCAACATTAGAAATGAACCAACGACTTTAGATGAGTAACCATGAGACAGACCGGTGTATACATTTGTCAAAATTCATTTTAATTTTGTGGTTTATAGGTTGTAAAATAGGTGTCAATAAAAATTTCTTTCAAGAGAAACTGTCAGATAGAAAGATGAGTTGACCAAGTCTTAAAGTTGAAAGTGAATACTTCCATTCTCCTATTTCCATTCCTCACCCTATGAGAGACATTGGTATCAATGTGCAAGGTTAAGAGAAAGAGGAAAAAAATTATTCCACATGACAATTTACATATCCAGAAACTGGAAAAAATATAGTGAAAGGAAACGGATAAGAAAAGAGGGAGCAAGAAGACAATGAGGAGGTTTTGTTAGCTGAATGTATAATCCTTTCTAGGTACCACTTAGAATACATAGCAAAATTTACTCACAAACATTTGCTGCACTGGACTTTATTGCTGGTGTGGAAATCAAAGTTTTGAGATTGCACTCTGAGGAAGACTGAGTCAAGAACCGTAACAGCCCATTAGAAAAGAGGGCTCTCCAGGCTGAGGGTACAGGGAGCACAGGCACCTCGAGTTAGTGCAGGTTTTGGGGCTGTGGCGACCCATGAAGTTCCTGGGTTAAGTAATTTCAGGGAAACTCCTTGTGGCAAGGAGGGACATCGGTAAACAATGCCTAGTGGGTACCTAGCTTTTCTTATTTCTTCAAATTATATATTTTTATGGCCTTAAATTATGATTTTCGGGGGTTTTACTCAACTGTTTTAAGAATGAGTTCTTGGAGGTGGTGGGAAATCTGTTTTATGAGGATTACAAATACATTGGGATATTTACATTAATTCCCTGTTATAGTATCAAATATAACCAAAGCTGACTTGCCAAGAAGCGGGATGCTTACAATCTTTAAAACACAGTGCCTAGAAAAACTAAGCATCTCTATTTGCATCACAAATCCAAGTCAATAGGCAATAGTATGGAGATTACACAACTCCCCAATCTACAGTCTAAAGACTGTGTCACCTAAATGTGCTTGAAGGACAAATACAGCACCAAGAAAGTACCTGAGCACCAGTGAAAGAAGCAGCCTCAATAGTTGATGGGGGCTAAACTAATGTGGTTTATTTTTTGAGACAGGATTTTGCTTTTTTGTAGTTCAGGGCTGGCCCTGAGCTCATTATGTAGCCCAGGCCAGCCTCGAACTCTCAGAAATCCTCCTGCCTCTGCCTTCCGAGTGCTGGGATTACAGGCATGAATCACCATGCCACATCAGTGTGGTATGTGGTTCTGATTGCTGATGGGCATGAGTCATTATGTCCAGCATTATGGTATGTGGTTACCAGGGATTGAATTCAGAACCTTGTGCTTGCAAGACAGATACTAGAACCAAGGAACTAAATCCCTGGCCCTAAACCTGTCTGAGTTTAACATGGCTCTTTGTATGCAAAAGGTAGAATTAGAATTCCTTGTAATTTCTTTACAAATCTCTTTCTTTTTACTTCTCCAGATCTTCTTCCGTTTTCTAGACTCTTACGTTTTCATATCATGAAACTCTCTGGGTGGGATCTGAGTCCCCTACTGAAGACCTTTGTGCTTATGTAATGAATAGACCCCGTGACTTCTACACAAACAAAAGAATGACACTCAATTTTCTATTAAGATAATTGCACAGCTCTGAGATGACACTGTGGAGTTGGTCATTCCTAGGCTTGTGTATTAAGAAGCAGAAACTTTGATGAATGGTGACACATGTACTCAAAACCCATTTATCTTGACATTGCTTGATCACTTTTACATACAAAGAACTGAGAAAAAGTCTTTCCATGCTTGCTTAGTGTAGCTGGTCTCCAACCTGCTGGTTACTTCCTTCCACAGAGGAGCCATTTATGAGGCAAGTCAGCGACTCAGGTATTTTATATCCTACAGGGGCTCAGGAGCCTTTCATGCTTGCATGTAGCTTATTGAAGAGTGTATTAACGTTAGTAACTCTTGGCCCCTCTGATTTTGTGGCACCTCAGTAAAAGAGTGCAAAAGACTTTTTTAGAACACAAGTAAAATCTGATCAGAAACCACGAAAGGGAAATTCGGTTGCCATCACTTTTAAAAAACTGTGTTTCAGACTTTTTTTTTTTTTTTTTTGGCATGTTAACCATGAAGTAAATGAATGTATTTCAAATACTAGACATTTTTATTCATACCAAAGAGTCCATTCTTACATAAAACTTAAATTGAAATCATCTTATGTTTAATAGAAACAGACATGTATTTAAAATAAGAAGAGGAGGGAGCAGAAAACCTATAAAAATGGATTTTATTTTTATAGGAAGTAGAAGCAGTAGAAAGTTATTTTTAAAGAAATTACCTAATTGATGGATTCTGGCTGATTTTATTCACTTCTTTACACTCATCTGAGCTGTTCAATTTTCATCCAATAAATATTTTACTTTCATAATAAAGAATGTCTAGTAGTGGGAAAATGATAAGTTTATTAAATGAACACAGAGTGAGTTAAAGCAATGAGGGTTTACTGGGTGAGTCAGATCTCTCATCTGCTTAAAGGGGAACTTCATATAAAAAAAATCCTAAAATACTCAGAGACTGGTCAGCCAGAAAACTTTTCTGAGCCTCAGTTTTCTCATGAAGAGGAGGAGGGAAATACCTGCCTGAAAGATGAGGTATAAACAGTGACCTAGGAAAAGTAGTTAACAGAAGGTCTGGCAGGTAGTAAACATGCCCTACACTCAGTTATTATTGACTGGCCCACCTGGAGATTGAACTCTGTTTATCCCTCTAATGGCTTAGGAAACTTTCTATCTTCTTCTTTTTTTTTTTTTTTTTTTTTGAGACAGAGTCTCACTTTTGTAGTTCAGGCTGACCCTCAGCTCAGCCCTAAACTCACAGCAATCCTCCCTCCTCTGTCGACAGAATGCTGGGATTACAGGCATGAGCCACCACGCCTGGCACTGTGGTATGTGGTTCTGATTGTTGGTGGGCATGAATCTCCACCCCTGGCATTGTTGTATGTGGTGACCCGGGATCGAACTCAGGCCCTTGCACTCGTAAGGCAGGCGCCAGAACCACTGAGCTAAATCCCTGGCCCCCAGGAAGCTTTCTATCTTTAAGGTAAGTGAAGAGTTAATCTAACTACTACATATTTATTTATCAGAAAATCCTTTGCTCAGCCTTCTACAGACCCGGTCTACAGAAAAACAAACAAATAGAAACAAATACATAAACAACACACACTTTTGTGTAGAAGTTCAGTGATTCCATGGTCCACTTACAAAACTGGAAGATTAGGAAATGAAAGACAAACAGCTAATCAATATCTTCCAGGGGGAGAGGGCTGAGGGTAAGTGTCCCTGCAACTGGAAAGACAGGAAAACCCATGTGAGGTGGCTGTGAGTGAGAATGAAGGGGGGCCTCAAGTCGCCTTCAGTGCGTGCGGCATAGAAGAAGCCTGAAACCTTCTCCAGGGAACTGCACACATCTGTCTCAGGCCAGGAGCACATGAAGGAGAGGTTCCAGGGATGCAGGGCCATTATGGGTCCTGCAGCGTGAGCCAGGGGCCAATCGTGTGCAGAAGCCAACACCCTCAGACACCTGCTTTGTCCTCCGGAGAAAGATGGCTGCTGCTTTGCTCTCATCTCCCTTCTCTTATAAACATTTCCTTTTTGGTTTTGAAAAGGCTGTACTCTTTTAAACACTTTATAATGAATGATAATTAATACTAAATAAAAGACTTTTAAAACCAGAGACAAAAATTTTCCAGTAAATGATCTTGGTAATTGGGTAGGAAGTAGGGCAGGGCTTGAAAGATATTATAGAAATTTTATCTCAAAAGAAAATTATAAAAACATTATGAAAATGTTTAGTTTCTCTTTTAACATACTAAGAAAAGATGTGTTAATTTATCAAATAAAGGTTAATTCTTATTGATTTTTTATTTGCCTTTTCTGACAAATTTATATGATACCTTAGTAAGACATCTTTCACATTTGACTTTCATAGCAAATGTAGAAGGTCATATTTGAAGAAATATTCAAGAGCTACATTAATTTTCCCAAGGGCATCTCATGAACCCTTTGATATTCAAATCCTTTCCTTTTGAAGCATGTACTAGTAGTGTCTTCCTCATCCATTTTTCTTTATTTAGTTGTTAACCATCTTAACTCTGCCAAAATCTCATTTGCCACTGGCTTGTGAGTCAAGCAGTGATTGAATCTGACTTTCCTCTACCCCACGAAGCTCCACATCTTTTTCAGGTTTCTTAATCTCACCATGCAACGCATGGTGTTCACATTGTACAACTGCCATAATAGGGGAGAGATTGATAGAGGACTCAATTGGGGAGTGCAGATCAGAGGCTTATTTCCAAAGCTGATATTCATTAGTGAAAATTTTCATGATGAATTTGCTTCCTCATGGTGCCCGTGTAACTTCTGGGACTTCATTAATGGACTCAGATGTGTAACATCTACCTCTGTGTAAAGTTTCATGGCTTGCCTGCTTGTGAATTAACTTCATCATGTCTTCATTTAGACCATACTCTTTATATGTTTATTTTCCTCATTGATTTTATGTTAATTTACTTTTTCCTTTTTCATTCTTGGGAAGCGAAAGCATAGTACCTCTTGAAGCAGTGAAAATGGAACAAGGGACTAACTAATCATCACATATTTTATACAGTCTCCTCCACACAGTTTTTCAGCACCATAGCGTCCAGTGGTTTTGAATGACGCACTTCTCCTCACATTGCTTTTATATCGGGAGATGTCGGTCGGTCACCTTTCAAATTTTATGTCTCCAGTTAAGCCTCATGACACCTGGTTGAAGAATATGTCCAAACTTTCATGTTTTTGCTGCTCTTTTTGAAATATTGACATGGATCTTTATGTTATTTAAATGCAAGGAAGGTCCAGCTGTCAGCGATTGGGAGGTCTCTGTATCTGGAGGAAATGAAGTATAAAATGACTCACTTCAGCTCTTTGTCCAAAAGGCAAGTGAGATACATTTTAACAAATTTGTGTAATCCTCACAGCTAATTATGATTTTTTCTCATTTCAATTTTAATTATTATTTTTTTATTCCACACTTTCTTTCATTCCTCATGGCAGTTCCATTGTCATTAAAAGTACTACCCTATTGTGTGTACCCTCTATTCATATTCATGAGGTCAAGACCATTCAACCACAGTAATTGAGCAGTCTGATTGGCTGAATGTCCCACAGTGTTTTAGACTGATACTGATTAACAAAAGGCACCAGAGCCTCTGCCATGATGGGAAGGATAATTATGTAGGACCCTAAATGAGCGATCTAATCATTTGACAATACCCGTTGGACTTGCATAATATTAGTACACTATCTATCGTCTCACTATGATTAAGCACTATTCAATTAATCTTTTTACTGGGATTATCCCCAATAAATATGTCTCATACCCACCAACTCAGCATGACTGCTTTTTCATGCTTTCTATAAACCACATTTGTACGGAATGTAAAAATCGGACGTTAGTGTATCTAAAATGACAATCATCAAAACTGGCAAAATATTCAGGAATAATGATACATAATGAGGGCGCTGAAATGAATATAGATTATATTCTTCCAGGGTGAGGAAAGTGAAGCTGTTTTTTGTCCCATGACTCCTTTCAAGCTCCAAGGAAGTCTCTTACTTGTGCTGTACATGGAGACCGTATCCCTCTGGCATGATGTGAATGGGATGTGAGAAGTGAGGGAAACTGCTTGGAAGTCATCTTCCCACTGCAGCATCTTGTGGTTTCACATAAGTCAATGCATATTTTGCATCATAAATGGGATTTTTGACCAGATTCCAAAACCTGCATGATACTTTACACAGCAGGATTCAGAGTGGAGTTCCAAGACCAGAGGAGGGATATAAAATCATCTTCCAGAGTGTGAGAATTACTCACCACTACTTTACTTGTTCATGTTTATTTTGAAATACCTTTAAAGACTTTTCATTATAGTTCATATTTACTAAGATTTATGAGCCCTTCATGTGTGCCAGGTACTATTTTAAGGGGCATTAAAGGCTTTAATAGTGTCTAATACTCACAGCAACACTGAAGTAAACTCTTATACCACCCTTGCTTTACTGATGTAACAACCCAGACAAAAGGTCATGATAACTGCTGAAGATGACAGTTAGAAATGTGTTAGTAGAGTTCTGAACCCAGGGTTCAGTCCAACCTTTTATTTGTCACTGTGCAATGGTAATACCATTATCCATTCTCAAATATATAAACACACAAAAAGTGTGACAGATGTACCATCTATTCCCACCACATTCTTCCATCCACATCTCCTATGGTTCACATATATATCCTTCTTCCTTTGAATATGGACCAGATCTCTGATTTCTGCTTAATGAATAGAACACAGCAAAGGTGTTGTGCTGTGACTATGGCGATTACATTTGTTAACTAATTTACTCTAATCAATTCTCTCCCTTGGCAGTTTTGGAGAAGTAAGGCACCATGTTGTGACCTGCCTATGGAGTGGGCCACCAGTGGGAGCCGAGGATGGCTCCCAACCAGCAGCCAATAAAAGCAGTTGACACTCTCATTCCTAGACCCTAAAGAAGCAAATGTTTCCGAAAGATGAGTGAAGGAGGAAGGAAATTCTTCACATTTGACTCACTCAGCTCCAATCCCAGTTGCTGAGGTGTGGGAGACCCGGCTAAGGGGCACCCAGACTCCTCAGCACACTAGCTGTAGCACAATAAGGACGTGTGGTTTGGAGCCTTTACATTTGTGGTAAGTTTTACACAGAGACAGGACATGAATGCAGAAAGTACTTGCTCATTTTTTAGGCTAAATAAGTGAGCCAGCAAAAAAGTAGGCACTTCAGTTCCTCTCTAATTTGAAACAGGAAGGGCATTTTTAGTTCACAATATTTTCACCAAAGAATGCTAAACACTTGAGAATTTTTTTAAAGCATCAATTTCAGTGTAATTAGGAAAAACTAATTTATTTACTCTGGGATTTTTCTATTCCCCACATTTTACATATCTTTAAGACAGTGAATAAGTCTTGATACTGTCTAAGTTTTAGAATGCAAAAACTCTTTGCTTGCTGGCTTTCTGTCTCCTCCCACAGATAAGAAAAGAAAACAAAGTAACCTTGACAAATATTTTCAAAAACAGAGGTTCAATTTCAAACGTATTTTGTTTGCTTTCCTCTGTTTTCATAATGCTGATAATACCTTTAATTATGGCCTCCTCTGTACAAGATAACTGTCCCCAGACCAATATTCTTATGTAAATATTATATGGTTGAATTATTGATTCCAGAGAAGAGAAATTACTTAGCACCAACTCTATGCAAGAGCAGACAGATAACTGTGGGAAGATGAAAATTCTGCTTTTCTTCTTTTCCCAGCTCAACCTCCAACTCTTTCTATACTGTTAGCAAGCCACCCCTAGGGTCATGATCAGATGTGGGGATTTTAATAAGAAAGCCATTGTAGACTTCTGCCATGTTCCTGAGGCTTAGCCAGGAAGAGGACTTGTGGAGCTCCGGGCTCGTGATTTCGCACCGTTTAGGGAGGGGGGAACAGAGCCATCCTGGTCTACTGAAACTAGAACATCAGCAGATTTCTCTCTTCCTGTGAGACTTGGTAAACCAAATGTGTAGGGAAAGGAGCCAACTCTCTGGGGCTTCCACATATCTGATTTCTGCAGGAACCCGCCCCTGGTCAGTTCCTTGGTTGCTGGAATGTTGGCCCATTGGGAATATGGCCTGTGCGTGTGCTGAGGGCTGCTGTACATTTAAGCAGGGCTTCTGAGCAGGGGAGGGGGAAATGAACAGTCAGTCTCTAAGGAAATTAGTGTTATGGAGACAGATGACATCATGTGCAATGGATTCATTCAGTGGATTTAAAATACACACACAGAGACATACACACCTGTTCTGAGATTAAAACTATCATTTTGAACTAAAACACATAATAAATGAAGTGAAAAACATAATGATCCTAACTGACCAAAAGAATCAAGTGTAAGAAATCTTTCAAATCCTAGAACTAAAATACAATGATATCAAAACTTTAAAATTAAAAAAAATATTTGGGTGACCCTGCTTGTGTCAAATAATGACCACAGCAGGATAGAAACAAGAAACACATGGAGGACAGAGAAAAACACACTAAGAAATAGAAGCTGTCTCGTAGAGATAAAGAACTGAGTGTTAAATTTTAAGGAGTTTGACACATAGGATGTGGAAGCCATTTCTTCTATAGACATATTCTTCTACAGTTACTGAATCTTAAGGACCAATCAATAGTCTTACCCTTCTTTAGGGGTAAGGAGCAAGCTAGTGTCAGACAAGCTAGTAAATGCTAGTATCAGGCTCAGTGAAGGCTACACTGGAGTTTACAAGACAGTGGAACAGCGTATACGTACCACTCACGCAACCTGGTACATGCACTGTAGCACCTCCACTGATGAGTAATGGGTGATCACAACATCCATGCATAGGACAGGCAACTAGCCCAGTATTTGTGGAGTCCTAGAAACTGGGTTGCCCACTAGACACAAAGTTTAGGAATTTATTTATATAAAATGGAAGAGAAACTGGATATAACAGCGTGTGACTAATCATAGTAATCTGGGAAAATGAGTCAGGAGGCTGAACTTTCAAGATCAGCCTGAGCCATTTGGTGACTGAAACCCCATCTCAGGCATGAAGGTAGTGGGGGCGAAGCTCAGTGTGAAGGCACTGAACTCAAACCTTAGAACTGAAAAGGAAAGTCACGTGATTACAGAAAAAGTTGTTCAATAAATGATTGTAGCAAGACTTACTAGTCCTACAGAATAAAATCAAATTTTATCCCAACCAAACCATAAAAAAATAAATTCCAGATACATTTGTGACAGGAGGAAAAGACATAGAGGAACACACCTCATGAAGTTATCTTTTAGGACATGAAAATAAATATATTTCAAAGTTTGGGTTGAAATACATTTAATAAATATTTAAAATGAAATATGGGACAGGATTTGTGTTACTTTCTATCTGTAAATGACTGTGGAAAACACATTGCTCTATTTTCATTTTATATGTAAAGTTTTTATTTACTTCACTTGCAGTTTTAAACTTCAAAAGTAATTGTTGGTCACTGAAGTCAGTGATATGTAACAATATCTTCTTTTTGCTAGTATACATGCTACCCACCCTCTCCATCCATTATCACTGCAAACCCTTTGTTGTATACATTGCTAGTTTTCTTTATACCCACACAAGTATAGAACAGAGGGGTAGAAAGATATTTATAAAGCACGATTCATACAATATTCTGCTCCTTACTCCTAAGGCTATGAGAAATTATGCATCTAGTTTACACCCTCAGCATCAGCATTATAGGGTCTTTCTTATCTTTTTCATCCCATATTTTCAACCCCTCCTACAGTAAGAATGCCAGTTGCCAACAACAATCCATTTGTTTTTTTTCTTTTCTTTTTTTTGAGGCAGCTCACTCAGGCTGGACCTGAACTCAGCCTCGAACTCACAGCAGTCCTCCTGCCTCTGCCTCCCTAGTGCTGGGATTACAAGTGTGAGCCACCACACCCGGCTCCATTTGCTTTTGTTTTGTCCTCAAATACATGAAAAATTGTGTTGTATTTACTGTACCAATACTATTACATATACTACTTTAATACTATTACATATACTACACCAGTACAATTATCTAAAACAAGACATCTGACCAGAGTTTGTTATTTTCAGTTTCTTTTGACCTTAGAATGTAATCTGTTAAGGTTATAGTTAGATTATTATGTTCAGTTCAATTGGCAACTTTATCTTTGTCATTATCAGTTTGATATGAATGTATCCATTTGTCTGGCAAATACAGAAGTTTACAGCTGCCTTTGAAGAGAGTACTGGACTAAGATGATTGACAGTGAGAACTTCTAAATCAGTCATCCTGATTTGCCTCCAAAGGTTTGTTTAGCACATCAGAAATGAGTTGACTCTCTTATCTTTTTCTGTTTACTATGATTTTTTTAACAGGAAAAAACATTTGCATATTTCAAAGGTCAAAAAGATACAAAAAGTGTACTGGACACATCTTGCTCTGGTCAGGACACCCTCTGCCCTGCCTGCTTTCCCCTTCTGTAAAACCATTTTCAAGTGGAATCTAAAATGTCCATCCTGTGTTTTTTCTTGCCAAAATGAACACCTGCACACACATACAAATATTCCATTCATTTTTCATTGCCTCTTTTTTCCTTTACAATACCACAGTTTATATTTTGTTTTGTACTTTGCTCTTTTACTTAACAATATATTTTGGAAATACTTCATATTTGTTCATTGTGGGTTTTTTCTCCATTTTCTTTTCAAAGCTCGAGTACTGTGTAATTATAATACAGGATATGAGTTTCTTCCATCCCTATAAATGAATTCACAATAAGGACAGAGAAATGTGTCAGTGCCACAACAGAAAAGTCGATTAAGTACCAAAATGGTTAGTAAATGTACATTTCAGTGGGTGGTGGGGGATTTAGCTCAATGGTTCTGGTGCCTTTTCATAATGCACCTTTGACTTAGAAACTCAATTCATTCACAAGGGTTGTTTGTAAATCAAGTTGGTCAATTGAAAGCTCAGGGTCATCTATACAGCCTTCAAAGTCTCTCTCCTGTACACAGGCAGAGATCTCAGTGTCTTCAGGATTTCTCAGTTAACCTCACAGAGGAAAGAACGTTGTAATATCCCTTCCAAAACCCTTTAAGGGTTCAGTTTGGATCTGAGACCATCCGGAAGCTCAAGCAGCCAGTGTTCAGGTCATAAATCCATGTTTTTCCACAAGCTAAAATTAAAATTTCTGTCATAACCCAAGTTATTTGTAAGCCAAGCCAGCCATTATTAGAAGGTTCATTCACTGTATATCTGAATTATAACAATGCCTGTGTTCAACAAGTCCTGGAGCACATCTGACTTCTTCCACTTCATTGTAATGTGTATTCTTTGAGAGAAAGTTGCCCTTTACAATTAATTTAATTATTCCTGCTATTTAGATGTCAGCAGGCCAGGAAATCTAGGTGGGGCTGGGAGCCCAGCAATATGAACCTGAGAAGCTGGATTTTGACTTACACTAGGCACTCAGAAAGATTTCAGATATACCAGTATTGTTCCAAGTTTTATAAAACCCTCTGAAAGTGGCAAAGAATTTCTCAAAAGACTCGAAATTCCTTTCCCAAGCAACAGTAACAGCAGACTTGGGCTACTTTTGATTTGGAAGCTGCCTTCTTTCCTGGTTCACAGTGGGCAGATGTACTTACTCAATTAATTTGTTCACTGCAGTAAAGAAACATACTCTTTTTGTATCCTTTGACATTTTCAGGGATTTAACTGGTGTTTTAAAAGAAAAAGTCTGAAGGAATTTATTACATGCAATTAACAGCCTGAAACCTCTTGCATGTCTAAACCATTCAGGTCACTTTATTTATTCAGTGAATTAGCAACTCTTCCTGCCTTTATATATCTATTCACTTTGATGATTATTATTTTCATTTTTTATAGCTACTTCTATAATGCTGCACTTTTTATGATGTTAGAATTATCCATGTATCAGACAATATCACTTCCTGGTTCAAGTCTCTTTCAATAATTTCCCATCATACATAGAACAGTGAGATTCAAGGCACCAGGATAAGACCTTCACTCCCTCTTCTCCCTCCTCTGCCCCTCTCCTCTTACGGTGCTCCAGCCACCTTTTCCAGCTCAGCGGACACACACCTCAGAGTCTGTACTGTGCTTGAAACTTCTCCCTCGAGACACTTCAATATCTTAGTCTGTGTGGTGAGCACCACAAATGTTGACTAATATCCGAGTCTCTGTCCACAGAAGAACTTGTTGCTCATCACTTCATGTCACTGAGCAGAAAGAATATGTCACTTTGAAGCGAAGGCTTTAGCGGCTGTTTGACTTTCCCACTTCTTTGCTCCGTGTTATCATGACCCAGAAAGTCACATACTTCAGGTACCTCTGCCTCAAGACTGTGGCACCATTGTGTGTGTGTGTGTGTGTGTGTGTGTGTGTGTGTGTGAGTGTGTGTGTGTTTTACTCCCTGATGCTGCCAGAGTCTCACAGAAGCTGTGAACTCTGTCCAAGTTGGACACTGTGTAATTGAGAAACACATGATTATTGTGTTTTAAGCCACTGAGATGTTGTGGCTGTTGGTTCCTCCAACATAACTGAGCCTCTCATGGAAGATACACTTCATCTGAGTCTTCACTGAAATATTACCTTATCCTGTGACCTTCTCCCCACCCAAAGCACCAGCTCTCTACCAGACTTTACTTCATTTTTATTCATTAGAGTTAGTTTTCTCTTAGAATTTGTAACAGAAGTTTTTTTATAGTAGGGGCCTCAATTTCTTCATTTATATACTTTCTAGCATCAAGAATAGTCCCTGACACATAGTTTATGGTCAATAGGTGTTAAATAATGAACATTCATTGACAAGTATAATTTAGAAAATAAATTTTCATGTAATTCTTCCTCAAAGAAATAATTATTTTACTAACAACTTTCTAAATTTTGTTCTGTTCTGATATTAACTTTTTGTAAATATATTTTAAAACTAAAATAAAATATGCTTCCTCAAATGAACTATTAGCAATGTGTGTTCTACTGAAATAATTATTTGTGGATTGTGTTAATGTTAATGTTCAAAGTATTCTCACTGTTTTTTAAGCTACTGAGCATTGCTCACCTTCTTAGTAGTCATGAGTTTTCCAAGAATTTTGGAACCTGTTATTCATCCAGTGCAACTAATATTTGGTGCATGCTTGCCATTTTAGGGTCTAGAAACTTCCTACTAAGAAGACAAGACTTCTAGATGGCTGGGTTTCACATTAAAATTTGATGGAAAGTGATCAGATATGGAGGTGGGTGGAAATTGCTCCCTGAGGGAATGTTGGGGTAGGTTCCAAAGAACAGGAATTAGCTTGGTGTCAATTATGGAGGCAGAAACTCTCCCCATGATTTGCCATGTTTGAGAAGCAGAAAGGCCAGTGCAGCTGAAATACGGTCATTGAAGAAGAGTACGATACAGAGTGTAGGACTCCAAAGATTCTCACAATATGAAACACATAGTAGATGTTAAAAATTATGAAAGATTAATGCATTGTTATAAAACAATAAGTATAATTTCAAAGGTAAAATTCCAAAAAGATAGGATGTGAAAATGACCCCATTTTGGTTTCAACTTGTAACATTTCATAAGGCACAGGGATTCCAATAGCTCAGAAGAACCCCATAATGTCTCAGCCTTTTTATAAGACTTCAATAGGGTGGTCATAAATTGTTTAGCCCTTAAAAATACTTCCCAGAGCTTAGCAGTATGACTGTGACAACTTTAAATGTTAATGAAGTGTTTCAGAAGTCCAGTTTTCTTAAGGCTGTTTGCAGTTTGAGGATTTTCTCAAACACTACTCATAGAAAATTCTCAAGATTGGCCCAGGGATTTAGCTCAGTGGTTCTGGCACCTGTCTTGCAAGCACAAGGACCCGGGTTCGATTCCCAGTTAACCACATACAATACTAGGTGTGGAGACTCACGCCCAGCAGCAGTCAGTAGCACATACCACAGTGCCGGGCGTGGTGGCTCATGCCTGTAATCCCAGCACTCAGGAGGCAGAGGCAGGAGGATTGCTGTGATGTGAGTTTGAGGCTGAGCTCAGGGCCAGCCTGAACTATAAAGTGAGACCCTGTCTCAAAAAAAAAAAAAAAAGAAAGGAAAATTCTCAAGATTAACTTATACAGAGAGGATATGTCACAGAAGAACTGCTAGATAGCTTAAAATTGATAATTTTTTTTTTTTTTTTTTGGTCTGAGAAGGAAGTAGGATTGGGTCAATACTAGCCTCGAGTATGTTCTTGCAACATCTATTTTTTTCCAAATGAAAATATATCAATGGGCTTAATATTCTTTCTGGCCTGTAGTTCAGAAGTGAACTGTTAGGAAACATTTTGGCATTGTGAACTTATGTCCAAGTAGAATAATTTCTGATTCAAGGATCTGAGGACCCACTGGGACACACTTTGGGATGTGGAAAATGTATTTCTTGAGACACTTGTTCATTCAGTGTAAGACACAGGAAGAGAAGCTTTCATGTTCTTGGAGGTGGACTTTTTGTGTCTGTTAATTCTTTTTAATGCTCCTTTTAAACTGCCAATGGTGACAACTTTCTGAGGTGACACTAAACAAACAACACACAAGTTAAGAGAGGTTAAACTTGGACGTTGAAGTGATATGGCAGCAGGAGGGCAGTGAAATAAGTGCACCTTGAATTTAGAAGGATCTTTCATTAGTCTGAGAAAAATTCCTGGGGATTTGTCTCCTTGAATTAAGATTTCTTACTGTACTTTCTATGCTTTACACTCAGAGATGTATGTAAGTTGAATCAGAACATGATAGAATTTTTGTCAATACGGGAAAAACAAATTGCTCCTTTCAATTACCCAATTCCTTTCTCAGTAGAGCAATCCACAAGATCATGTTGAAACTTCCAGAAATTGTAAATATCACTTCTTTTTCCCAGGGGATAATCTGATCAAGAACTTTCTATTTCCCTGTTTGATTTGCTTTGATTTTGCTACTACCATAGAAATCATGAAGGCAAAACTCATTGTCCCTTCTTGTCATTTAAGGGAAGTAATAACTGCCAGTGAGCTTCAGCCTTGACGCTGAAACCAAGAAAAAGCTCTTTTAATCATGGCCTCTGCTCTTCAGTCCAAGCCTGGCTGTAGAACACTGGGGAACAAGGTGTAAATCAGCTGAAGAACACAGTTCTGCATTCGAGGCTTTGCCGTTTACTGTTCCCAAATGACCTCCATCTATCTTCCTTAGCTGCAGAGGTGGATAATTGAACTAAAGAGAGTCCTGAGTAATGAGGTTGACAGTGGCAGCTGCGTGGCTGTGGCTTAATAGTGCAATTGCCGCGTGCTTTTTTTTTCTTTTTTTAATCCCCTAAAATGTAACAAAATAGACTAGTAGACTCAATTCTTCAGGGTGTCACCTGCTGAGGGTTTATATTTTAAAATAGAAATAGGTTTTTATAAGCAAAAATCTATAAATCTGTCTACAAAAGAGTTCCCCAAGTATAATTACACAAGCCATTCTTTCTTGGAGCAGAAGCTAATATAAATATGCACAATAATCTGTGCTTCATTTTGTAAGAGACACATTCTTCAGCCTTTCTATTTCTCATTCAAGAAGGAGTGAGCTGCTCTTTTACTCTCTAAAGGGGCTAAGATACTGCAAGGCTTGGAGCTAGGACAAGGGGACACATGTCATCACCAAGTGTACTTGTACTTTTTATTTGGCTTGATCATAAAAATATCTCTCTTAGAGTAATCCCTTTTTCCAAGTGGTTCAATCAGAAATGATTTTTTTTTTCTTTTAAGGATACAGTTTATGTGAATATGTCAGGATTCCATCATATGCAAATGGCTCTATGAGGACATTTGTAGATCATAAGAATTCACCAAGGACATACTTGTCTCCTTACTAAAACTCTCTGGGATTACAGTATTGGCTGATCATTCTGAATGAACTTATTAGCTGGGCATGGTGGCTGAGACAGGAGGATCATCACAAGTTCAAGGCCAGCCTGAACCATGTAGCAAGATCTTGTCTCAAAAAAAAAAAACAAAAACAAAAACAAAAAAAAGAGAAGAAGAATTTACGAATATACTAACGTGCAAACCACTGGGTCAGGTCAGTTCCCGGGAGTGGGGGGAGAATCTGAAATGCACTCTTTATAAATCCCTTTAGTCTGGCTGCAGACATTTGACTTTTCAAAGAATTCAGTTGTAATTTTTTTAAAAATAAAGTGATATAAGAAATTAATTCTTAGGAATGGATGTATGCACCTCTGGTCTCCTCACTCTGAGAGGCTGAGGCAGGAATATTGCAAGTTTGAGCCAAACCTAGACAATGTAGTGTGTCTGTCTTAAAATAAAATATAAAATAGAAAGAACAGAGGATGTTGCTTATAGGGCAGGCCTTGGGTTTGATACCTGGTACAGCAACAACAACAAAAACCCTCAGTTATTTAATGTCTGTTAAGGAGAATATAAATAATATAAATATGGCCACACTTTTATCAAAAATGCATACTTGCTGTGCTGATGTTTATCAAATGAAAATATGCACAATAAGGAAATCATCTGTCTTTGAGTGGATTCTATCTGTGTGATGTAGCAAGACTGATAAAATATTTTTCCTCCACTCAAAAGAATGAATTTTATTAATAACATTATTAATGTGAATAATTGCAACTATACATAGGTTTTTGGGTATCTGAATCTCTGTCTCTTTCCCCAAAACTAACCTTTTCCTGAATTAAAATCAAATAATGACCATTGTCTGACATTTCACTGTTACTCTTTCAATCCTACTCACATGATTTTCCTTGTCAATGTGCCGATCTCACTCTAAAGATCAACAGTAATAACAACAACTAATACTGGTTATTTATGGCAGTCAAGAGAGTTTTGAGCACCTGATATTATTTAACCTAGTCTTTAAAGTAACCTGTTCAACATCCCCATTTTACAAATGCCAAAATTGAAGCAGGGACACAGTGTAGTCTGTCCACAATTAAAGTTGATTTATGGCAGAGTCTATTCCGTTGAATCCTAGTGGTGTGGATTTGTGTATTAAATTTGTGAAGGGGAATTGGGAGAGGAGAACTGGGGAGGCAGAGAGCCTGAGCTCTCAGGAGGCACTTTTTGGCATACTCAGCCCTCGCTCAGGGTGCAATGTGTACCTTGTTGGGATGGAGAACTATCTGTTGTTACAGCTCTGGGGATGTCAATGACGAAACAGCATCGCTCATGACACTGATGTATCAAAGAAGGTCTTCAAAGTCAATCTTCTTTTCATAATAAAATCCATTACTTGCTACTTTTATTTGTTGACATTTGTGATGATGTTCAAAAGCAAGTAGCAGATAAAGCAGTTGGTAAATCTGAATTAATGATTGAAGGCAATGGTACTAAGCATTGAATTCTCTCTGCAGCATGCTTGCAGTGAGAACTTGTCTTTTTTATTAAGAAAACATTTTGTGGGCAGGGGAGTTAGCTCAGTGGTTCCAGCACCTGTCTTGCAAGCACAAGGACCCAGGTTCGATCCCCGGTAACCACATACCATACTGAGTGTGGAGACTCACGCCCAGCAGCAACCAGTAGCACATACCACAGTGTCGGATGTGGTGGCTCACGCTTGTAATCCCAGCACTCAGGAGGCAGCGGCAGGAAGATTGCTGTGATGTGAGTTTGAGGCTGAGCTCAGGGCCAGCCTGAACCACAAAGCAAGACCTTGTCTCAAAAAAACCTAAAAAAAAATATGTATATATATATATATATATATATATATATATATATATATATATATATATATTTTATGAGGCAATACAATTTATTAACTTTGTTAAATCCTAACTTCAGGGCTGGTGCTATAGCTCAGTAGTACTGCCACCTGCTTGTCAAGTGCCAAGTCTTGAGTTTGAACCCCAGGATTGCAAAACAAATAAGCAAACAAATTCTAACCTCATGTATATGTATTTTTAAAATATTCTCTGTGATACAGACTGTAACCAAAGCATGTAATAGTAGTCTCAAGTGAAAGCATTCATGAAATTATCTGAGTTCCAAGGTGAAATTGCCTCATGTTCCATGGAACAACATGTTTTACAGTTAAACTTTGGTATACAGCAAATATGTTATCTAAGATGAGCTCACCATCCCAAGGAAAAGAATTGATGAGTTTTGCATCTGTGATAAAATCTGGGATCTCAAAGCAAGGTTAGAATATAGGAAAAGTTGTTTGGCCACTATGCCCTTTGGACCTTCATAAAATCTACAGATTTTGTTGATAAAATCAGTGGTTGCTATTAAAAATTAACTTTAAAAATTATATAATGGAACATGTCAATTATCAGAAATATGTATAATCCATCAACCAATATCTTTTAAATGACCAATGTACAATGTTACAGAATCATACAAAAGTAAAGGAACTACAGAGAGTGGTAGACAGAGTAATGGATTTTACTGTAACAGAATAAAAGAGTCCCTTGCTGTGATTCAGAATTCCATGTTCCAATTAACCTTTAAGAAACCACCACCTGTTGAGGCTGAATAATATATTAAAACAACTATTAAAATACTTGTCCTTTTTCCAACTACATATCAATGTGAGTTTGAGCTTCCTTATGATACTTCAACTGAAACAAAACATTATGCCACTGAAATAGAGGGAAGAATTCAGGTGTTTTCCACTGAGACAAATACTGAAGAGGTTTTTTTTTTTTTGTTTTTTAGCTGCTTCCGAAGCTAATTAATTGATAATCAAGATTAACAATCTCAATTTATTTAAGGAAATGTTATCCTAGGATACTGAACACAAACAAATGCATGTGAAATGGGCCTTGGATTTTGAGTTACTATATCTCTTGGTGTATTTGTTCTGTTTTGTTTGTTCTTTTATTTGTTCACTCATTAAGCAGATACAAATGGAGCAGCTGCTATCTGTCAAACAATGCTCCAGTTGCAAACAAAACCTTCAGATTTTAAAATCAGAAATATCAAATACTCATGTTTTTGAAAAATTTGCCTCTGTTCCATGAGGTTCTCTAGTTATTTAGACACAACCACCCTTCTGATAGTCTTCAACCAAGGAAGAACCCATATGTCTACATCAGGTATACCTCAAAAATCTTTCTTCAGACACCAGTCCTTATAAACACAAAGAAAAATGGTCAATTAAAAAATGGATACTTTTTCTCATAGACATATTGTAACAGAAATTATCACAGCGTTCTTTAGTGAGTAATAGCTTATACATCTAACAAGAGAAAAATGCCAGGGTAAATTATGGTGCATTACCTTGACCAATTTTTATATTGTGAAATTATTAGATGTAATAGTTACAGATTCTAACAACAATGTGAAAAATATTTCAGATTTGAGGCATGTATAATAGGTAGCTAAATTGTATTAATTGTTACTTCCTATCCTGTTAAATAGTTCACATTGTTCAAAATTAAAAGAAAGAAAAGAATCACGAACTGAAAGGCAGATACAGTCTTCTAAATCACTTCTATGTGGAGAATTCTAGTCAAATCAGACCCAGCCACCCACTTCATTGCCTTCAACCAAGAAATAACATATATGTCAGTATCAACTTCTTCTCAGAGAATTCCTCTTCCAATTCCTGCACCACTGCAATTACCTTATTTCAAACTCTCTTATTTCTCTGCTAGAAATACAGGTAGGTCCCTTTACTCATTTTAAAAAAATTGGTTAGAACCAGAAAACATAGACAGGAAAGATTTGTACCCATCCTTGAATTGGCTGGACAAGATTATAGATATATCTTCTTATTCTCCTGGTTTCAGATTTGTATCTTGCCTCTAGTGGTGATCTTTATGAAGCAAAACTTTGATGATGTTTAAAAGTCCTAGGAGGTCAGCATTACCTCTCATGCCATCCTGCCTTAGTGTCTTGTCACTCTTCTCTATCCTATTTTGTGTGTTATCAATGCTGAATTTTATGCACACTACTGCTATCTCCTTTTTTACATACCTATGTGTTTCCACCTGCAAATTGTCATAGCCTTTATTCACCTGGCCAACTGTGGCTCAGTCCCAGGACTCACCTTTTCTGAAAGTCTTCCTCCCTGTGATACAGGGTCAGGTGCCCTTCCCATAAATTCTTCTCGTTAGTAAATTTTTCCTTACTGTACCACAGAGTTTATTATTCTTTACTGCATTTGTCTACTTGACCACAAAGGAGGGGGCAGGGACAGTATCTTTTATTTCAGACAGGCAATTGACTAATCTGAAGGATTTTAGAATCACAGAGCTTATGTTTATATCAGAATCACATAATTTGGTTACTTTGCAATAAGAGAACTTCGTTCACTGAGTTACTTGGTTCAGTTACATGAGTTAATGCAAGGACAACAGTTGGCATATGGTGATCACACAGCATTGTGAAGCTATTGCTATTGTTGTTTTGTAGACTCTTTATTCCCCACAGTATTTGGTGAGTGTTCAGTGAACATCTGATGAATAAAAATTTGAATAAAAAATAGCACCAGCCAAACTATATACTTCAGATGATGCTTTTGTGATTTGAAAAATATCTGGAAACACTGCCACAAAGAGAAGGTCCCATACAGAAGGGTAGGTCCATAAAAATAGGACAAAAAGGGGATCAAGCAGTACTGCATTGGAGCAGGGAAAAAAATAAAGACAATAGTTGGATGATACCTTCGACTTTTGCAGCTTCCTAATACTGTTGTTGCTTCCCATTTGAAGTGCTATTTGTGATATTTCCTCATGTGGTCCACTCTGTTTTTGCAAGAATGTCTTGTTCTGCCTCTGACCAAGTTCACTGGTGGGCCCTTTCTCATTCTGGTCAATGAGCCCAAAGCTATATTCATCTAGACCAGAAGGATAAAGCTGCCATGTAGAGCAGAAAAAGGGGAAGGACAGTGAAGTGGAGACCATGTTGGAGAAACTACTCCTCACATCTGAGGCTCAGCAGTCCCCACAAACTCTGATCCTGGAGCAATTATGAAAGAAATAACCCAGATCCTTCAGTGACTCTTTTGCTTACACCATCTTACACTGGATTTCTACCACATGCACAGAAAAAAAAAAATCATACTCTATCCCTTTGGCTCCCTTTCCCACTGTGTGCTTCTACACACCTTCTGTCCAACTTACTCTAAACCACTCAACATACACTAAATTGTCTTTGTGCATTTCAACACACACTTGCCTTTTTCTAAGCTGTATTTTCAGCATAGAATTTTTTGTTCCTATCAAAATCTTTTCATTTCTCAAGGCTTTAGTCCAACACCACCTACTCAGCCAAGTCTTTCCTCGAACACCCAGCCAACCACACATCTAGTGGCAAATCTATGATGTATTGTGTTTTAATATTGTTTTTCTCATGCACTTTTCTGTTATGGTTGTTTTGCCACCTGTCTATCTCACTAGACTTCCTTCATTATGCTAAGGCACAAGTCTGGTTCATCTCTCATGGTTTAATTCTCAGGACTTGGGTCATAACACTTCGACTCACCAAAAGTTTGTGGGTTGAGTGGTTCAGGTGAGAAAATATCTTAGAAAGAGAGTGTTCTATGAAAAAACATCATTCATGTCTCTCTAAAGCTGGAGGGTGAATGTCTTTTTTTCTTGCTATGTTATTTCTTGAAATTGATGGCATTTCCATTCTTTGAATTGATGTTCTATTTTTTGTGATTTGTCCAGTAGTATCTTTTAGTTATGGTCAAATTTTCACCCTGAGCAAAATATTTCATCTCACAGCTAAATGCTTTATTTACTAAGGTAATACTTCGTGTAAATACTACAATTTTTAAACCATGTCATATGTCTCCTGTTAGTATTAGAACTTACATTTATACTATTCAAGGTTGATTTGTTTTTAAAAATGTGATCAACCATGAGTATTAGATATATAAAACCATGGTATTAATTCCTTTTGTATTTGCCCTAATTTCTAGTCCTGATATATTTTTGTTCTTCCTGCTACAAAAACTGATGATAGGAGTTGAGTGAAAAGAAAATATTCATCTCTTAGTTCTATGAAACAGTTGATAAGCTATAAAGATATAATGATCTCATTTTATCTTCTCATTGAAGTTCAGTCTTAAATCTTGGTTCAAGAGAACCAAAAATGTTACTCTCAAAGACTGGCTGGGATTCGGAACCTGGGAAGACATGTACATATCAGACAAAACTGCAGTTACTCTCAGCTGCTTCCCCTACTAGCTACATGGTCTCAGGAGACTCATAAATAAATCCTCATAAATAAATTCATTCCTGAAGCAAGTTCTTAAAAATACTTTAGATAATAACTGGAGACAAAGGCAAGGGCTAACTGTGCCATTTTCAGAAATTTACTTTTCAGAAATTTCACTTTTCAGAAAGTGAAATTTAAGTATCAAAAACTCCATTAATGAATAAGTAAAGGAAATTTAAAATTTGTATACCATATCTAGATAGTGTGCTACATTTTAATTTAAATTTATTTTTAAATGTTTGCATAAAATCTGGACATATTTGGGGCACTATGTGATCTTTCAATGCACACATTGCTATGTTTAGAATAGGTTAAATTTCTGCCTCCTCAAACATTTACCATGTTTTTGTGGTGAAAACATTTAAAATGATCGCTCTACCTTTTGAAATACACAATACCTGATTGTTATCTAGAGTTAATTATTGTACAAGAGCACAGGAGAGCCTCTTACCCTTCTCTAACTATAACTTAGGAGCCACTGATCAACCCGTCTCCACCTCACCCTCACTGCTGTTCCTGGTGTCTACTAACCACCTTTTTCCTCTCAACACCTGTGAAGTGAACTCTTAGATTTTACATATGAGTGAGGCTATGAGGTGCTTGTATTTCTGTCCTTGACTTATTTCAGGCAAGATAATAATTTGAAGTTCTGTCCATGTTGTTGCAAATGACAAAGTTTCATTCTTCCTTGTGGCTGAACAGTATCCCACTGTGTATACATCTCATATTTTCTCTATCGACTGATGGGCCTTTGGGTTGCTGCTAAATGTTGGTTATTGTGAAATAGTGTTGCAATGGATTCAGGAATGTAGATGCCTTACTTTGAATGGATATACAGTTTTGAGTTTGCTGTATCAGAGACCAATTTTTAATTTTAAATATATACATACATATGCAAGTTGTAATTGCAGTTATAGTATATATATTTAATGACATTTTAATGGTAAAAGACTAGTTAGAAATTAATAATAAAAAGATTAATTCCCGGACAAAATGGACAAATAATATAAATAAATTACTTACAAAAATGACCATAAAATTGTTAACAAAACTTAGAAAATTTAAAAATTTCACCATAAATGGTGAAATGCAATAAAAATTAAGAAAACATAAAATATTTTGCAGTAACTAACTGTAAAAGACAGCCTGGAGATGTGGCTCAGTGGTGCCAAGTACGCCGGTATCACCAAAAAAATGTAAAAGACAATTACATATTTGACTCCCAAAAGTTAGAGCACAATAATAACATCAAATTCAGACAGGATAGTACTTCTCATCCAGTGACTGAGAATAGTTATAACTTTTCTGGAGACTAAGTAGGCACTTAAAACCATAAAAATGTGCGTACTTTCACCTAGGAATTTCATTTCTCTGAGTTAATGCCAAGGGAATAATTAAATAACCCTACAGCAATTCAATGTTCTTTTTTAAGTAAGAGAAAAATAGGAACACTTTAAATGACCAACCATAAGTGATTAGAGGTGCTACTTAACACCTCTGTGTAATGGAATACTGTTCAGCTCTTTTTAAAAAAGGTTTCACAGAAGAATATTTGTCACCATTAAAACTTTCTCCAGTAAGCACCCGGAAGCCTCTTGTGCCTGCCTTAAGTTTTCATTTTTCTGGAGTTGGAACCTGACCACACTTGCTTCCTCTTCGCAGGGTCTCTTCTCTAGAAGCACATAATGCAGCTCGGACACCCCTAAGGAACCTTTAACCAGTAACAGTGGAGTTGCTAGACACATTTGTTAACTCGGTCTCCTTTAAGTAGAAAACACCGAGATATTTGTTAAGGCCTCTCAGTAGGTCGCAGCAGCTGACCCTGGCCACCCTCCCACGGCAGGAGCAGAGAGCTGCCACACTGGAAACCTAGTGCAGCCAGAGACGTTGGCATCAGCCTTGGCTACTTCTGCTTCACTTTTATTGGATGCTTCCTCCTCCTCTCAAACAAACTTTCTGACAACAAAGAAACTCTTTCTCAGGCTGTGCTTTTGGGTACACCTGAGCTAAGGCATGCATACATTCATTTCATCACAATGAAATGCAGTAAGGCGAAGAACATATAATTTAAAGACACGAAATCAGAGGCTTGAAGTTCTAAAGCAAAGGGCTAACAATGCCAAGATTCAAGATTTCATTTTTCTTAGTAAGACTTCTGGAGTTCTGAAACCACAGGAGAATTCTCAGCTGCCCATTGAGGGGCCTCAGTGTTATACTATTTATAGACCTTCAGTGTTTTGGTACTACTCCTTAGCGAGTTTAGGAACTCCATGTCCGGTGCTGCTAGAAATGGTGAGAGAATTGTGAGGCAACTGACTTCTGTAACCAGCTCACCTACAAGAGTACCAATGCATGGAGAAAGCAATGAGACTGACATGGCTGGCCACCAGGGTTTGCAGGCATAGAAGTCACTAAGAAAGATGGGGCTTGCACAGGGTCTGGTGGAACAACATAACCCACAGAAGAGGCAGAACTAGCTCCTCGTCAGTCATGAGTATCAGCTCCTCATGGCCAGTGAACCTCACCCTGCAGCAGAAAGAGGGTCTTCACATAACTCGGCCCCCTTTCCCCTCCTTGGCAGATACAGCAGTGGGGTTGACTAGCTGTCACAGAATTCATATGTTTATGGAGAACAAAGAAGTTCATGTCATGTCTGGAATAAGAAAAAAGAGTCTCAAGAGATGGGCTGAACCCTTTATCTCTCAGGAAGGAAATGTTCCATGCCCAAGGCACAGTTGCATATAACTGAGCAGGGAAAAACAGCCTACACACATGTCTGATTTTCCCTAGAGAGATTCTGTGGCTTCAGGTAAGGCACTGATAGGAAGGACTCTCACAGCAGCCACAGGAGGAAAACTAGATTCTGGACTGTACATCCTGTCCAGGTGAACAGTTTAATACAGTATACATATGTAATTGCTTTTACAAGACCACCTACCTATACTGGATTAGAAAGTTTTATTCTTTTTTCTAATTACCTCCCACTTCCTGGCAAGACTTGATAACCTAATTCAGTGAGATGCAGAAGAACCACAGAAATCTACCATTAAAATTGATTGATGCTAGTCATTTTCAACATCCTAGGGAGAATTAATTTTACAGATATCATCATTCCCACTTTAAGTATTTCTCCCACAACGTTGGCCTAAGCATTTGACATCTGGTCTCACTGGTGTCTGCTAAAATATAACCTATAGTGACATCTGACTTAGTAACTTCCATATTTGTTTAAACAAACTTTGTGAAGTAGGAACAAAATGTTTAAAAGGATAAGAGAAAAGGGGGATGGGGTAAGTAGAGAAGAGAAAATAAATTTGTTGATAAATAAAGGGAAGCAAACTTTAGGTATGCAGGGGCAGAGAATTGTAAGGAGGGCAGGGGAATGGGAAAAGTGAGAATCAAGATGTGTCACCTACTGGTACAAACCCTCAATGTTAAATGTAATCATAATGCATATATAAAATGTATCAATTAAATCAGTTAGAAAAAAACAAACTTGATTATCTCCTGGTGTTCTTGAAAGAAGCCATTCATTTGGGTAACTGTATCACTTGAAAATGAAACATTATCCTAGTGGAGTTTATTTTACTGTGGTACATTATTAATTCCCTAAATCTCTGTGCCAGTGTTTTAAAAGAATTTCCCCAATGCAAATGAAAAGCAAAGTGATATGTAGATAATGAGAATTTGTTAACATTTCTTTGTCTCCTGGTATTGAATACTATTAGTTTCCTCTTTCTCTACCAGATATTTTGAGGAAGCTCTAGAGAGGACCCAATATTCTTCCAATGCAAAACACTATTTTTCCACATTGAACATCTGATCCCAGTTCCAGTAGTCTTATTCATAACCAGATAATCATTACAAGTGATAGTGGCATAATGAAGTACAAATCAAAAGGTGAATTCTGTAGCAGACATTGCCTAAATGGATGAACTGATGTCTTTGGGGTGGGAAATCAGGGTTCCTTAAAAGCCCGCAGTTAGGCAGAAACAATCCACCGTAGGTCCAGGAAACTCAGAAGAAAATCAAGAAGGGAACTGGCCAACTATATGTGCTGTGTGAAGCACGAATTCCTCTAGAGACCAACACCTTCGATTGTTCTAGGAATTGTCAACGCAAGTCAGGGTGCACGTGGGCTCATTTCTGCAAATATTGTATGTCCCTGAGTTCCATAACTGTCTTGAAACCTTTTCATTATAGCCAGATTCTTTCCTGCAGTCTAAAATCCAAAGGGAGACCCAACAGAACTGCCCTGTTTGAATTCAGAGTGTGGAGGCCTGGGGCTCTCTAGTCTCCTTTCCAGTGCCCTTCTGACTCTGTCTCTTCAGGGGATAACATGAGTGTGTTTAGGAGGATTTCTGAGAGGAGGCTCTAGCCAAAGAAATGTGATAAATTCTTAGATGATACACAAGTCCTTCACGTCAGAGCAGTCTCTGACACGAGGATCACACTACGATTTACTGAATTTGGTTCATCTATCTTCCGAGATTGCCTTTGACTGCCTGTCAGCCCTGGAAATTATTTACCTCCCCAGAGTTTAAACTAATCCCTCGTTTTTTTCCTTTCATTGCCACACCATTTACTCACCTGTCAGATGGCAACTATATTTCTTTTAGCTCCAAGAATTCTACTTGCTTTGAACCTATTGAGCAGATTATAGGGTCTGAGTACCTTAACTTTGGGGAATTCCGCATATTTCTTTCAACCACTGGAGGAATCTGATTATAGTTTTTCAAGTTGTTCTATCTTTCATATTTCTTTACACGGAGACCTATTATTGGGTAAACATAATGAAGAGGCCGAAAGTCTGCAGGATTTTTTTTTTTTTTAGGTTTTTTGAGACAGGGTCTCGTTTTGTGGTTCAGGCTGGCCCTGAGCTCAGCCTCAAACTCACATCACAGTCCTCCTGCCTCTGCCTCCCGAGTGCTGGGATTACAGGCATGAGCCACCACGCCCGGCACTGTGGTATGTGATACTGGTTGCTGCTGGGTGTGGGTCTCCACACCCAGTATTGTTATGTGGTTACCGGGGAATCAAACCCGGGTCCTTGCGCTTGCGAGACAGGCACCAGAACCACTGAGCTAACTCCCCGGCCCCTGCAGGATATTTTTTCATCATCTTTAGGATGAGCAGTTGCCCCTGGAAAGTCCAGAACCTAGCAGTGTAAAAGGATAGTCTCCTGATCTTTTTGGTGATGTCAAGGAATGGAAGATAAATGCTGGACCCTAATATTAAACCACAGTCCAGCCATAATTATCAATTTAGGGCTCCTCCCTACTTCTTGTACCCCACTTTCAAGCCATCATCAGGTTCTTGTGAATATCCCTTACTAACCTCTCCAATCTTCACCTTGGTTATATTCCCAGTCCTCTGGCTCAAAGATAGATCTAGCTCAGATCATACTCTCCATAGCTGGGAATCAACAGAAGTCATTTACAGTTTCTCTTGGGTGAACCATGTCCTCCAGACTCCCTGTGTTGAAATCTTATTGTGCACTGCAACTGTGTTCAGCAGTCAAGTTGTTCAGAAGCGATCAGCTCCTAAGAGCTCTGCCTTACTGCATAGATTAAGGCCACGTCATATTTTGTTTTAAGAGTGACTTCAGCCCCTCTCAACTATTACCACATATTGTTTTCCCCTGTGATGTGATACAGTGAGGAAACCCTCATCAGGCTTAACCCCTCTCCAATCTTGAATTTCCCAACCTCCAGATTGACGAACCCAGCAAATTTTATTCATTACACATTACCATACTTGTGACACTGTGCGATAGTGACACAAAAGGGACTCAGATAATACTTATGATTACTCTCAAGAATGCTGTAGGATAGTAGTGCCCCAGTGAGTGCAGAAATACTGCTTTTCAGTAAATCAAGCAATTTTCTTTTTAATTTTAGAATAATTTGATGCTTCCTCAGCTGCACATTTGATGAAGACATTGGTATGCACCTAGAGACCATGTACACACATTGAAATTCTAGCAAAACTCTATGTTATGAGATAGATAGAAACAGAAAGAATGGAATTTCATTTCTTCACTTTTAAACATTCTCTCTTTACCAAACAGCAGAGTAGAAACATTGGACTACCTCTGTCTTCCTTTCTATCCCTTTCCTTTCTTTGCTGCTTAGAGTGCATAATTGAATACAAACATATGATGAGATTCTCCTGTGTTTATTTTTAAGACACTCACATCTTTTGCCTGAACTACAACAAGGTTCTTTAAATGGATGCTTATGAGGAATATTAAGTTTTTGTAATCCATTCACTCTATTTAGCCAGAATGTATCTAAAAACAGATTTGATCATGACTTCCTTGTGGGGAATCTTGCAACTTCTCTCTGTTGTCCTCAGGATGAGTTAGTCTTTGGTGTGGTACTGGCGCCCTTCACCCTCTTCTCTCTGTATTCTGTGTGCCTCTTTTCTCCCTCCCATATATGCTAGTGAAATTGAACTGCTCACATTTCCTAATATGCAAAACTTTCCCGTGCCTCAGGGTCCCTCTGAGTCCATCTTTGTGCGACTACCTTCTCATCCTTAAAAATCTCAATTTAAACCCCATCTTCCTTGTAACCTTCCTTGCATATTTCTGTTGTTGCTACTTCTGTTACTAACACTGTAAATTACTTTTTTTTTTTGAAGTAAACTTTTAAACTGCTAACATAAAAAACGAAAGTTGTACTTATTAAGGGAGTTCTATGTAATGTTTAAAGCATGAGTATATTGCATAATGTTTAAATCAAGTTAAACAGATTTATGTCTTCAAACTTTTATCATTTTTTTTTGTGCTGACAACACCCAAACTTCTTTTGCTTTTTAGCTTTTTTCTATGTGCAGCACACACTTGTGATGTACACACAGTACAGGGTGATGGTACTCTAGCTTCTGTTTCTCCTGTCTATATCTCAGTACCTATTGACTCATGTTTCTGCCATGGGACTCTCCTTCGTCTGCCACTGTTTTGGTCTCTGGTTACCAGAATTCTGTGTCCAGTGTCCAGAAAAGCAGCATCTTTACATTTCATCTAAGACTGCAATCATGCAGTACTTATCTTACTATGCTTGACTTTTTTCACTCAACATAATGATTTCCAGTTCTCTTCATGTTGCAAATGACAGTGTTTCCTTATTTCTTAAGACTACATAGTATTCTCTTGTGTATAAGCATCTCATTTTCTGTATCCATTTATCAGTCAAGGGACAGAGTGTTCCCATCTCTTGTCTATTGAGAATAGTTCTGCTAACCATAAAGTGTGTAAGTGTGTCTTTCAAATATTAATGTATCGGTGGCTTAGGATATACAGTGTTATCTCAGTTCAATGGATCCAAGCTCAGTCTTTTGATCAATAGAATAGCAAAGTATGCAAAAAAACTTGCTATATGTTCATAATTTTGCTCATCATTTGAACTTAAAATTCAGCTTCAGATGTTATATGCCATGTCTCCTCAAGGATGCAAAGGGATTACACTTCAGTCTCAGTGTCACTCTTGCCCAGACAACATATAGTGCTTAGTGCACTAAAACACTTGTCATTGTGCTTTATGTCACTTTATTTGCATAAAATATCATAACCATGTCTTCAAAAAATGTTAGTTAAAATAGCAGTAAAGCTAAGAGAAAAACTAGGAACCATGACAGAATGAAAGGAAAAACAAAATCATTGCAAAATTTGTTAAAGTTTGGGAAAAATGAATTTATCAGTGTAATTCTAAGGCCTTTAAACCAAAAATATTTTGTTTCCAATTATTTCTTAGGGGAAAAATATATTCAGGTCTTGAACTTTGCAGAAGTTGGGGTGAATCTCAGAGCCTTCTTATGTCCACATAACTTAAATAATTTTGTTTCTAATAGTGTCCCCAAATTTCCATAAGCTGTCTTCATTTCTTTTCATTTTTTTTTCTTTCTCCTCCAACTTTATATTTTCAAATAATCGACCTCCAAGCTTGGAAATTCTTTCTTCTGCTTGAAATTTCTTCTTCTTTTTTTTTTTTTTCAGTACTGGGGTACTGAAACTCAGGCCCTTGTACCTCCAAGGTAAGCACAATAGCACTTGAGCTAAATCCCCAGCTTATTTTATATATTTTGATATGAATACTTTCTATTGTGTTTATGACTTTACTGAATGTATTTTTCAGCTCAAGAATTTTATGTTTAATTCCTTCCATTTCTTTAAGTTTCTCTTTTAGAATATTGAAATGTTTCTCTGTGTTTTCTTTAAGCTCACTAAGTTTTCTTAAAATAGCTATTTTAAACTGAGAGTTCTCCCTGGTAGTTTCTAAAGCTGTATTTTGAGTATCTGATGAAGTTATCATATCCTGCAAGTTATAATTTCCTACTTGTTGGCATATAACCTCATCATGGCACTGAAAGATCAAGCATTTATTGCAGTCTTTGTAATCTGGCTTTCCTTGAGTCTGTCTTGCCTGAAATTCTAGGTGGGTTGATCATTGTTTTTGAAACACTGCTCTTTTCCACCATTTCACCCAGGTTTACAGTTACTGAGATTCCACTGCTTTACTGCTGTTGCCCTGCCAGGATTAGAGGGCAATCCAAACCCCAGCTTTGACTTCATTCTCTTTCCTTCTCCCAAGTAGGAGGTACAATTCTCCCTACAGACTTGCTTGGAATCTAGGTAGGAGTGACAAGGGAAACTCATATCTTCATCAATGTATGTATTAATTTTGTGACAGTAGAAGCATTAGATTGCTTTCCTGATAGTCTTGTGGTGGTAGTTCCATGTACAAACACCTGTTTAACTTGTGTCTATGAGGAGACACTGTCAGAGGCTCTTGACCGCCATCGTGTTCCACCCCATCAGTCCTGCCATTTCATTTCTATCCCATAGCTAGTGTTCCAAGTTCCCAGTGAAAGTTTAAAGTGTCATACTTGAAGGAAAGTTAAGGACTTAGAATTTTATCCCACTAGTGATACTGTTCATTTTTTCCATATATTAGCCTATATATAACTCAAAATAGCAATATTATATTAAAACATCAATAATAGCACTTATGCTTGCAGTGACTATATCAAACATTCTTCTAAGGTACATATATTTTATATGATAAATATACTAATGTTTATATACATATATTTCTTCTGAGTATTCACAAAATTTATCACAGATGGGGAATTCAAGTCACAGAGAAACTAATTATCTTTCTGTAGAAACACAGGGCATATACATACTGCTTTTCAGTAAATCCAGCATAGCCAGTCTTCCTTTCAGTACTGGAGCAAACGAGAAAAATCAGGACTGAAGCCCCGGAAGTCTAATTCAAGAACCTGCTTAACCATTGTGTACTTGGCTTTTCTTATTTAACGGAACTATCTTCTGGCACAGACTTCAGTATGCCATTCTTTCCAGTTGAGTTACTCATGCTACATTCCAGCTGTTCAATGAGTGTTCATGCTGCTTTGAATGAAAAAAAAGTATACTTTTTAACAGCCTAAGCTTAGAATGTTTATTATATGGGCATGAATAAAGTATTCTCCTTCCTTCCCTCTTGCCATAATCTCCACCATCACCCCAACAATGTTTATATTTTTAAAAATTGTTGTATTCCACCCACAGAACCATACTGCACCTCTCTGTGGGCTGCCCTGATATTGGCATTATGTTCTTTGTATTCATTAAAAGTAATTATGGTTTTCTTTGTATTTATCACTGATGTGACTTTCAGAGCGGAGGCTTACTTTGCTATCAGCAGGGTGCCTCATCTCCTTTGGAAATTTTCAAGATGAAAACCCTAGAACACAAAATGAATTCTGGCAGCCAGAAATCCTTAATTTAGTGTATGGGTTTTAGCAAGATGAAAGGAGTTTTATTTTAGGATAAAACAATGAGATGACTATGAATTAAATCTATCGTGTAGTCATCACATTCTTTTCTTGGATTGTTAATGCACTTGACATAATTCAATTACAACTTACATTCCTGATTGTGAAAGCAAAATAAATGATAAAAGTATAAAGTTGAAGTCATATTTACAAAAGTTTTGTAGAGCCATTAACCCTGGAAAGGTCATCTTACCTCTAATTGAGTTTTATGGACAGTGTGGCTTCTACAAATCATAAGAAATAATCATTAAAATGCTAAAATAGGATTATGAGTTCAATGAAAGGTAGTAGGTCTACATTAGGCTGTATTAATATCGAAAAATATGAGAAAAACAAATGAAGATAAATGATAACAACTTTTTCTTGCATTCAGTGTGACTGAAGCTCCAGGTCCCTTACAGTTATCACCAAATCTCTTGCTCATCTCAACAATCTCATGAGAGAGGAGGGTACATAGATTCCTCTGGGAATTTCTTAGGGTACATAAGTTCCTCTGGGAACTTTTCTACTGGAGTAAGTAGGAGACTCTTATTGAAGAATATTTATGACCTCTTCAGTTCCACAGCTCTGCCACCTACCCAGGTTTGCTAGAAAAACTGAAAGTTGTCTGGAGTTTGAGATGTGTCTCCCATTTACAAAGACATGCAGCTGCTACCTACAAGGATGCACTGCTGACTATTTCTTTTCAGCAGTCTGCCATGAAGCATGCCTCAAGGAGAAGTGAAACCTGGCAGCAAACCTGTTACCTTCTAGACTCTGTCTAATGCTACGCTTGGTTTGTGTATAAAGGAATAAACAAGCACTTCACTGCTTTTCTTGGAAGGCTGTCTGCCTTTGGTGTGTACTTTTTTAGTTAGATTTTTCTGATCTTTCTTTTTTTTCCTACACTATTCTTCCTGTGAATGAAATTCTGTAATGTGGAACATTAAATCCTTTCCATTGTTTAGGTTTGTCTGAAATCCTACCTTTCTATCTCCTAAACTAATCACTACTGTAAATGTCAGTGATGGCTATTGTCTGTATTCTGTTAGATCTTTATTCACCATTATGTATTTCTAGTTTATCTTTCCTCCCAGATCAGAGCTCCTTGAAGGAAAGGGCCATTGTATACTGTACTTCTCTCACAGTCTCCAATCCCAGCACCTTCCACATTATAGGCATCCAGGGTAGAAGTAGCCCTTTGCTGAATGACTTTGTTTGTGCTTTTCACACCTGAATGCACACTTCATTCATCTGAGTATCCTGTTAAAATGTAGATTCTGGTTCCAGGAACTTTGGGGGACCAAGGACTCTGTATTTCTAATCACAGGTCATGTCAATACTCTAGGCTTATGGATCCTTGAGCATACAGACCTTAGGTTAATAAAACTAGTCATGAATAAATAACTCCCAATTAATTTCTTTGCTTTCAATAATTTTGCAAAACCACACCTAGAGCACACTTCAGCTGCGATGACTCTCACCAGCTTACAGACTTTTAGAAATATTCAATAACCAATTAAAAGTCTCCTATAAATAATAATAGCTAGTGTGGCAGGATAATTCAAAGACATGCTAATTTGCATACATTCCCCCTTATTTCTCATTCTTTTTTTTTATGAGCAGACAGGCACGCCCCTTTAAATTCTTTGCATTAGAGAATAGAAGAGTTAGAGTGGGATGACAAGGAATGTTAGAAGAAAACCTTCTTGCCCACCTCTTTTAAAATCTGAGTGACTGAAAATATCATGTTAGGCATCCTTTGGCAAAAAAGGAAAGAAAGAATCAGAAAGACAAAAAATTGTTTCCAGAATTGAGGGAAAAGGAAAATCAGTGAGTGCCTGAAATTTAGGCAGCAGATTGTCTAGGCTCTAATTCTGGGCTCTCACACTTCTTTTGTGCCTGTGTCATGAAAAGTATGGAAACCACCCATGTCGGAGGTTAGTTGAATGCAGGAAAAGGATGTTCTGGGAGCAGTCAGAGTGGGCTGGCACTTTCGCACTACAGAACCTCCCCTCCCACCACCACAGCATGACCAAGCAATTCTTCACTCATTAATGATTTTAAAAAGACAAAAGGAAACAGAATCACAGAAACACTTGCAAATAAAAGTCAATAGAGCAGGTGAGGTTTGGAAGTTGATTTAATATTTAAAATAAACAAATCATGGAGCTTATTTGTGCTTTAACCAAGAGTAGGAGCTAAGTTTCACACTTGGTGAAAATGCTCTTAAGGGAGGATGTAAAGATGAACGAAGTCATGTAATCGCCACACTCCCACATTCACACACTCACTCACATACACAGAACTTCGTCAGCTCTAGATTTGCCAGTGGCTTCCATTCCACCCTACAATGAAACCCTAATTCCCTTCCATTAACAACATAGTCCATGTGGTATATTTGCTTCTACAAGGATGGTAGCAAACGCTGGCTGCTTGTGGTAACTGAATTCTTGAAAAGTGATTGGTGTGAACTGAGATGTGCTTTAAGTGAAAAACATATGCCAAGTTTTAAAGATTTGAGAGAGAGAGAGAGAGAGAGAGAGAATAAGTGTTGGTAATATATTTTACCTGTAATTCTGTTGGAATGATGAGTTGAAACAATTTTGCTGGCTCTTTATTTTTTTTAATGTAGCAACTAAAAATTTATCATAACACATATAACTTCTTTTTCACTTCCATTGGATACCACTACTCACTGAGAATACCTTAATTAGACAGATCTGTCTTTCTCACCTCACATACTGGCCCAGCATCACAGCCCTGAGTCCTTGGTGCAATCAAGTTTGTGTGTGTGTGCATGACTAGTGATGGAGTGAGCACCTTAGTTTCCCTCTACCTAGATACTCTTCCCTCGACTTCCTGAATCCCTGCATTCAGCCAAGACTGGTCCAATGCTACCTCTCCCTTTCCTCCTTCCCTGAGTCCTCACCCACATTTCTCATTCCTAGGATCTGCTTCACTTTTATCACATGGCATTTATTTTAATAGACTGTTTCACCCCACTAAGACTCAAGGGACTTTTATATTTTCTTCATCGACACTCCTCAGATGCCAGGACAGTACCTGCTCTATAGTAGATGCATAATAACTTTATATGATTTGGCTGAATAAGTTATTCAAAGCAAGCATTTATAATAGCTTAGTTATTTTCCTGAAAGCTTTGCACACATTTTAATATTAAATTCTCATAGTGAATCTAGAAGACTATTGCAATCTTAATCTTGCATATTAAAAAAATCAAAGCTAGAAAAATTAATAAAAAATATTGTTATATATCCCAATCAAAGACTTTACATGAACTTTTGATTTGGGTTTTGCTTTCTTAGTGGTGTTGGGCACTGAACATAGGGAGAAGTATGCTACATCCCAAGCTCTTCAAAATGGTTCTGCAAATTTAAGAGGAAGTCTTGCATATTTCCCAAGCTGACTTCAAATCTGCAATCTTATCCTAGTTTCTCTAGTAGCTAGTAATATGCATGTACCTCCATGCCTAACATTTAGCTTCTTTCTTGATTCTAAGAGAGGGCCACTATTATTGTCTACTTTTACAAGATTGGAAATTGAGTAACTTGCCTAAGGTTTCACAGCCAGCAAGTGACAGTGCTAGAAAATAAAGACATGAGAGTCTAATCCCAGAACATAAGACCCTCTACCTCTGGGAAAAGTTGTCACACTAGTCGATGTACTGAAATAAATTTAAAATGTATCAAAGATCTAAATATTGAAATAGAAATGCTGAATCTTCTGGAGAACAGAATAGGTAAAACTTCTGAAGACACAGACATTGGCAAAATTTTCCAAACAGAATCTCAGTGAGGAAAGAAATAACATCAAGAATCAATAAATGGGATTATATCCAGTCAAATCTTCTATCCAGCCTCAACAGAGTGAAGAGATGACCTATGTAGGGAATAGCATGATTACTGAGTCCTTCCTGCCCTTTCCTTCTGGGTGTGCTGGGTCAGTGGTGTCCACCATAGGGTTACATTCACTCCCATCACTCCCAGTGTCTGTGCTCCTCTGTGCACTTTAGGTTGCTGCTTTCTCTGCTTAGCTTTGTGAACTGAGTTCATGAGGTGCACCTTGCTCCTGGCTCCTCTGTCTGTACAGCCCAGACTGTGCCAACTGTCAGACCCACAGGGTTTTCCTGATTACATAAACAGGTGGGTAAAGCAACCACACTACTGAGTTCCATGCTGCATGTAGGCACTATATGTGTGTGGGGTTGTGGGAGGGTGTTAAGCAACCTCCTGGAATTAATATCAGTACTTTCAGGTCCAGCCCTCTGTGAAAACCAGACAGGATCAGCCTGGCTTCTTGCTACAGAGGAGACCCATCATGCAGTCATAGAAAGCTTTTTCAGAGATAGCTGGTTCTAGAGTGTGTGAGGCTGAGATTAAGGGTGTGTGATTACTAAACTTGTCCACTGATTGGTTTGGTGCTGCCCTAATCCTGGAGCCTGACAGAGTACAAAAGGGGCAGAAAGACTGTCGAAATCTCCTTGTTTCTTTACTACCTTTAGTCTGTCATGAACTACTGCCTCTGTGCCATGTGCCACCCTTCTTGGATCTAGCTGATTATTGTCTAACCTTTATAAAACAAACTAAATAAACCTTGCCTTCTTTAAGTGTTTGGGTGTCGAGTATTTTGTCTCAGCAACAAGAAAGGTAACCGTATTGTGTTAACTAATGGTCACCTTGCAATATCCTCATGTGGAAGGCCCACCTGAGGAATGTGGCCAATAGCATAGAAAGAGCATTGGAGGGGAAGATCAGGGCTGTGGGCTTTCTAGGAGAATCTTGCTGCAGTTGGTTTTCCTGATGGAAAAACTTGGATGTTGTCATCAGAGGAGGCGCTTAGGGCCTCGCTGTCATGGGAATGCTGCTGCTTCCATTAGGGGAGCTCTGGTCTTAGCCTGGAGCACCACTTCCTGGCTCTAGAGCAGATGCCTCAGCCCCATTCTACAGATCCTTCACCCTGCTGGTGCAGGTTTTCTAGCTTTCATCACTGGATTTTGGGCCTTTCTCATGCAGATGCTTGATATGGACAAGTCCAAGACATTGCTGTGGGTTCCAGGCCTCTTGCTGGACTCACAGAGGACATTGTCTTGGACTCTTGTCCTTCAGCTGGAATTGTGTGGACACTGCTGTGGAATCCAGACAAGCTCGAGCTCTTTCATTCTTCTGCATTTGACTATTTGAGTGACTATTATAAAATAATCCTATAAAGTATGTGTCCTGTATCCAGTCTATTTCCCTTGCAAATCTTGACTTCAACAGTAACTGACACACTGTCCTTTCTAGACTGAGTTTGAAGGATGACAGAAGTTTACATACAATAAAGTGTTTCCATCCACTGTTATCTTGCTTAAAAGTTTTGAATGTGCTCCTCACAGCCCAAAGAATAAAGGCCTTGAACTTCATTTAATGTCAGTGTCATCCTCACTTAGGAATTACATGTTTTTCCAACCTTGTTTCCCATCATCACCCCCAAGTGGACTTTCTGTTGCAATCAGTCTGCTGTATTCATTGTAAGAAAGACATCTTTTGGGTCTTCCTGCCTTCATACTGCTAGTCTTCTATCTTCAGTGGGATGTCCCTATGACAGCCTATATTGGAGCCTAATTCATATCGAACTCTTCTATACAAACTTCTTAGAACATTCTGGTCTGATAATGTCATTATTAATAATGTCATTATTAATAATGTCATTATTCACCTCAGTCATTGTGCCAAGTAGTATATATGTGATTTATTTATGAAATTACACTTTGGACTATAAAATATCTAATCTGATGTTCATGACTACCCAGGGATGCTGGTACTTGAAATCAAGAAGCATAGGTGAGATGAGTTAGGAGATTACAGACAGAATAAATGTGCCTGTGCAGAAATTCCCTGTTCCAGCAAGATTCTCTCCTCATGATGCCCTGATCAACAAACGCATAGTGCATCTCTTTCTCAGAACACATGCTATCTCCTCACCAGAGCTGGATAGCCACCTGTTTCATGGTGTCTGTGCATGAAATGTCAAGGGGAGTCAAGTGACAGACAAGTCATAATTCTTAGCAAGGGAGAGAATTGATACCTGGGGTTCCCTATAAGCATCTATGAAGGGGGACATCTAGACAGGACCTCAGAGCTCTGTCAGATTTACATAATAACCCACATCACACATGTGCATTCATTTTTTTCATATAAAATCTTTATTTTATAAAGCACTTTGATATTCACACATCCCACATAATCCTTTTGATATCCTGACCCTTTAAATGGACAGTTCTCTTGGGGTTAACAGAACCAGTGTAATCATGATGTAAGTATTACCCATTATAGAGAAAATTATTTTGAATGCTAGCTCCTTCTATGAAGATGAAAATTAAATTCCCAAGAAGTGGGGCATGGGTGAGGGTTAAGAGGAAAGAAAAAGGATCCCGAGTCCCTTGTCTTTACTGTGTTATTCTAATGAGAGAGCCATCTCCTCCAGACAGGAGGTTTAGGTGACAGAAGGGAGTCTAATTGTGCTAACTGTGTATTAAACTGGTGTTAAATTAGCAAAGTGGTGAGTCAACAATCAGAAGCAGGCCCCTCCTCTTTTATCAACACAAACTTGTTGCTGAATGGAGATATCAGGAAAAGTAATAATTTCACGGGTCAATTCCATGATTTGGGTATTTAAAAAAAGACTTCAGAATTATTACAGAAGTAGGTATCCTTTGTAAAATTCAAGGAGTATCATGCTAGTCTGGTAATGGTTACAGCCCATTTCTAATATTGATTAAAATATGAGTTATAAGTGTTTTAACTTTATAACCACGAAAAAGTGCAAAGAGAAATAAGTACAAACCCTTACCACACCAAACTGCTCAAAGAAATTGCCCTTCCCTCTTATCCACAGGCTCTGTGCAGCCCCTACCCTCTCTTTCTGGGCCTATTGTTGCTGACACAGCAATTACATTCACTAGCATTAGGACTTGATTTTGCAATACAGGAAAGTGCATTTTCTACAATATTTTCCAGCATGATGTGAGCAAAAAGGACAGCCTAGTCTGTTGGAAAGTGTCCAAATGCAAAATCTAGAGGTAGAACTGGGAAGGTACGAAGAGTTGGATAATGAAACCAGAAGGTGGACCAGGATGGGTAGGAACACAAATCAGGGTCTATTGCGTGGGTGGCCTGAGCTGGTTTGGTGACTGGAGTGGAGCAGCAGCACAGCACGCAGCACTGAGAATCAGCACACACACTGACACAGGGGATGCTCTCCTTAGACAGGCCGGAAGTGATACCTTGGATATCACCGAGTACTTCTCTGTAGTAACTATTGGCAAATCACCATGGAAACGTAGGTTCTTGGTCATAGGAGAAGTAAGCAAGAGAGAAAACAAATGAAAGGGACTCCATCATCTGTGAGGATGACTCACAGTGATCAATGTGTGTAGAAAAAAAATATTATTATCCTCTGGCTACACAGCCAGGCTAGACATACCACACAGGTGGATTAGAGTGAAGATTCATCTGCATCAAAGAAGGATCAGCAAAGTGACCAGTCTTCAGTCACTTCACAGTGGAGTTTCCTAGCCAGTGAATGATATTTTCAGACCTGAGCTAAGACTCTGATTCCAGTGGGGCTTTTAAAGTTCACACTAGGCCGTAAGTTACTAGATAGCACGTCAGTGCCCTGTAAGAGTTAATGAAGCTTCTCCAGGGCCTTGTCCCCTAATAAAGTGGCCTGTCTTGTCTTACAAATGGTGTTCAGATTGTGACATAACAAGGGCATCAGAGCCATGTGATTGTCACCCTGAAAGTGGATACCCTACCTTGTCAGCACTTCTTTAGGATGTCCGGGAGGTGAAATTCTTCAGAAATATTAGGTGAGTAAAATTACTATACTCAATCCATTTATATCATCTCAACAGTATTAGAGTTTTCATTATAAAGAAAAACTAAATCATTTGCCAACACTACTATATAAATTCAGGAAAAAATTACTATTCAATTTCTCATGCTACAGATGTATGAAAATACTCTTAAAGGCAAACTATTGATTTGTTATAATTTCATTTTCCAAGACTCCAGGGACTTATTTTTCTCTCACGAAAAATGACAATGCTTTTATTTCCTTTCTTGGTTGTGAATATACATTGTGTGCAAAGTCCTTCCCTCTCCCCAGAAGCAAATAAATAGATACAGGTGAGAAAGGCATAAAATTAAGAGTGTGTAGAAATACGCAAGACATAACTAAGTCACTGTAATTTGGAAGCATCAAGGTATAAGAAAGTAGGAAACGAAAGTGCTGGTTTTATTGCTGCCAAAGGACAGCATTTAACTGATGCATATACTTTACTTTGAACTTCTGAGATATTAACAATAAAAATATATATAAGCTCTCCATTGCTGTGAATGGCTGGTATGAAGCTTACCATAAAGTTAGCCAATTGTCATGGTGAAGCTTATAATCCCAGCACTCAGGGAGGCTGAAGCTGGAGGGTGGCGAGTTTGAGCTCAGCCTGGGAAATTTAGTGACTCAGCAAGACTCTTCCTGAAACAGAAAAGGTCATGGTTCAATTTCTAGTCAACTCCCCCCATGTACTTACTATAAGGTTGACGTTAAGATCGTCATCCAGTCTGTCTCAGAGCACAGGTGGACTCTCACCTATCTTGGTGTTTGCACTTCTCAGGAAACCATCCATTTACTCTGCTCTCAAAGTACCTCCCTCCCAAGGGTGGCCCTGACCTTCACTTCCGCAACAGTGTGACTGGCTGTTTACTACACACCAGTTTTATAAGGATGAAATTGTTAGAAGGTCAGATTTAGAAGCACGGAAGTTAACTTCACTCAGGATCTCAGGACCTCATTCTCAAGAGATTCCCCTTCAGTTTCAAAACTGACAATTGGATTTTGAGGCAGGGAGCTAGACCAGACACACAGGATCTACCTGAGAATTTTTGCCTCTGCACCCTTCTCACCACTGCACAGCTCTCAAAAGAAATGAAATGTGTGTGTATATGTTCAAACAGTGACTAGACATTGTGGATGCTTTTCAGATGATACTGGATGATCACTTATCACACACCCAGATGCTTTCCAGGCTATGAGATGAGGAATCACTTAAGGTCACTTCAGCCTCTGAATGAATGAATGAATTAAAAAATAATAGGTTTTACCTGGTCTGATAATTACTCTTCCTTTCTCATGTGTAAAGCCTCATGCTGACTTTCTGATTTCTTAGGATGATTCTCACCTACATCTTTTTTTTTTTTTTAAGATTTTTTTGAGACAGGGTCTGGCTTTGTAGTTCAGGCTGGCCCTGAGCTCAGCCTCCAACTCACATCACAGCAATCCTCCTGCCTCTGCCTCCCAAGTGCTGGGATTACAGGCATGAGCCACCACGCTCAGCACTGTGGTATGTGGTACTGATTGCTGCTGGGCATGAGTCTCCACTCTCATTATTGTATGTGGTTACTCGGGATCGAACCTGGGTCCTTGCGTTTGCAAGACAGGCGCTGGAACCACTGAGCTATATCCCCGGCCCCTCACCTACATCTTTAAAAGAATTTTTAATATAAATAAATTCCAACAGGGACCAGTTCCAGTTAGGTCTTCTAGAAATGTTCAGATATTAGGACCCTAGCAGAGAATACAGCTGAAACCCAAAGTGGCCTGTACATTATATAACAGATCCCAGAGATACGACTAAGAGAGGGTAGAATACATAAGCTAAAAATGTGAGTACGTGCTGAAGAAAAGACAAAGCTGCCTAAGGGAGATAAAAGAAGTAAGTTCGGAGAACTTAGCTGAAGGCACATGGATGTATTGATACTCAGACACGTTGAATGGTGAAAGTTTACTATCTGGAATAGGACCAGCAGTGTAGATGAGAATGACTAGTGTTCATGATGGAATGCTGGTGTGGTGTACGGTTCACGCGGAGGATACGGCAGATGCTGCACACTGCAAATCTTACTTTCCTAGAAAAAATTTCTGGGACTTAGCTGTGTTACATTTCATCCATCCCTGGCTCAGTAAGTGGTAGGTCTTATTACTGAAAGCACTTTGTCTTATAATATCTCAACGGTAAAACAGTACACCTAATGCAAATAGATGGGTATAATTAATATCATATGGCACATGAAGAGGAAAGAGATGCCAACACAAATGACTGCCCTGGAGCCTTGATGTTTTGCAGCCCTTGGAATCAGTGCCACAGATTTGTTAAAGGTGAAACTGTTCTATAATGAAATCCTTCTGCTACGTTCATAACTAAGTCCTCTTGGATGTGTTCCATTCAGACTGCATGGTACTAAGTTGCACACAAGAAGAGATCTTCTGTGAATACAGTATATCTTAATGATGTCCATCAATTTTTCAAAGGTCCTTTCAAATGAGTAAATATATAGCCACCCATTTGACCTCATTTCTTTTTCTAGTACAAGCCAAAACTTGACATATTAAAACTTTAAATACCGCTGGTGTTCTTCCAATTTTTAAAGTAAGTTTATGGGCTTGAGATAAGCAACTTCTAAAATGTATTCAGTGATTTGGGCTATACTACCAATAATCATTGAAATCACTTACATTTGTGGAACGTTCATGTATGTGGCAATTTTCTGAATGTTGTACATGCTTCCCCCTTGACTTCATCATTAAGCATAAATTGAACCTTCCAAAGGACATACAATGATGTTCTGATGGTGAGAACGGGAAACTTCAGTTCAAGCTTATCAGCCTCTAAACTCAAGTTCTTCACTACTACTTAAGGCTACTACTTTGCCATAATAAAATCTGAGTGAGTATCTCGTTATAGTTGTTGCATGAGGTCCCAACTCTGAGAAAAGAAAGCAGAGCAGTTTAAAATTTGTTGGACTCAACTAACATGTGTTCCTTGAATATACAGAGGGCATTTGGAAATGCCAGAAAACAGAAGAGAATGAGGATCTCTGCCTTAATATGTTTATAATTTTAACTTAGAAGAAAAAGAGAGAAAGCAGGTAAAATAAGAGTGCATAGAAGAATGAGTGGAATTATTAGTGGAAGGAAAAGCATGTGTTGTAGACTCCAGTGCCTGAGGTCAAGGATGCCAAAGGATGAAGCAACCAGCAGGTTTAGAGTAGAAGGAACTTGGTCTGAGTGAGTGAGAAAGGGAATATTTTTCTCAAGTGTTCTGAGAAAGAGAAATAATCTCTTTCTCAAGTGTTCTGTGTCTTAATACAGACACAATACACCTGCATATATGCACAAATCACATTTTAAAAAGTGAACTACATATGTAAATTATGTGAAATGTACACATGACCTGATAAATAATTATAAAGCAAATGCAATACAATTCCCACTTAGGTCAAGAAATTGAATGTGACTAGTTCTTCAAATCTTTCCACATGTTCTTTTTTTTCAGTTTGTTTGTATGTATGTTTTTTAATTTTTATTTTTTTAATTTTTAAATTTTTATTTATTGAAATCTTTATTGGTACATTACATATACGCATCATGATTGCACTCCATAATGGGGATTTGTACCAGTATAAGACACAACTTAATTCTCATTTTTTCCCATAGCCCTACCCACCCTCCCACCCCCCTATATACGTAGAATTTGTTTTCTTTCTTTTTTGTTATAATCTCATTATTTTTCCCCCTTCACCCTCAAATACTTTGAGTATTTTCTATTTCACAATATATATATACATGTTCTTCTCCATGCAAATACCCATGAAGGATATTCGACTAACTTTAATGATACAAAAAATGAGCTGCAGACAATCACCTGACAATTGCAGTCCTGGTAGCTTACTGTTCTGCACTAGAAATTACTTTGAGTAGAGACAAAGTAAAATTGCATCTCACAGAATAGAAAATTTCAAGAGTCAAAGTTGTCTTCAGTTAAACAATTCTGTGTGTGTCACACAACAAAATACTGATGAACAGGAAATTTCTTGAGCAACTTTCTGGCTGTTGCTTATTAAGACAACCTATGCTACCTGGACTATTAACATGGGATTAAGTGGATTGTATGTATGTAGCACCAACCAGGTCTGCCCATTCCGACAAGAATCCTCACACTCAGCAGCAGACCCTAAGGCTACAAACTCTGGAGGGACACAACCAAATAAAAGTTAGACCTATTCCATTCTAATCCAGCCCCAGTTGAAGCTCATTAGGTTTAAGGAATGAAGAGTTGTATTTCCTGAAACAGAGCAACAAGAAAAACTTAATTACAGAACAAAGGGCAGAAGCTGAGCCGCTCTCATAAATATGATGTGCTGAATGCATTATCTCCTCAGTAGAAAACAAATGATGGAGTAATCCAGTATCCAGGCAGTCTAATTTATGGCAATTTATTTAAGGAAACTAGTTAACCTAACATTTTGAGATCATATAGCACATTTAAACAAATGCAAGCATTACTTTCCAGAAAACTTGGGGATTTTCTGGAATAGTTTGACACCATCCAAATGGGTTTTAAAGACAAATTAGCTTTTAAATACTAAGATAATAGTTTTATTTTATCAAATTATGAGGAAGATATTTTTCACATTTTTCTCTGAAATAAATGGGACAGTTGTTCTATGGAACTGTTGTATGGAACTCACTTTATCTTTGAACATCATTGCTTATCACCCCTTCAGAGGTCAGTCATGTTGAAAACCTCAGAACTCTGACCCTGCCACACCATACCTCCAGCTCTTCTAGAATTTAAACTTCAGCCTCTGCAGTGAAGTTTTTGGTACTCCAAAAGTCTACTTCAGCCTCTGAGTCTTTGCCTTTGTCTAAAATGCTCCACAAGGCTACTGTGTGGCTGGCTCCTCCTCGTGGTTCGGTTCCAGTATCTCTTCTGGAGGCATCTTCTCCAGCCACTTTCTGGATAAGGTCATTCAGACACCCTCCCGTTATCTTATGCTGATTCTCTTTCAGCACTTAAAACTACCTGGAACTGATTAGATTGTCCACTTTAGATGTATTTCTACAGTTTAGCGGTGCAATCCATGAAGAAATGTCTTTGACTGACTCCATTACTTTTCCTCAACGTTAACAATAATGCAGCCAAACAGATGTGATCTGCCCACTGTGTTGACTCAAATACGAATAAATGAGTGAATCAGTGGAGAGAGGTGAATCTCATTTCTAGGACCCTTGCCATTCCAAAAAGTAATTCAGTTTCTCAAAGATGTATTTTAGAAGTTGTATGTTCTTACTTTACGTGTGAGGAAGTATTTAATAGTGCAAGTATCATAAGCAGTATTTGTGTGTGTGTGTGTGTGTGTGTGTGTGTGTAATTACAAGTGCTTTTCTCTGAACAATTGAAAAGAACATTGCAGACACATATTGTGTTTTTCTTGACCTTAGAAAATAAAGATGTGGATGGTCCACATACTTGATCAAGTCAGGGCAAGAGGGTGTAATAGCAAAGTTAGAATTGAATAATTTATTATTTGAAACATGGACTTTTATTCCCACAGTTTTTTCTAGCTAGAAATACCTGAAATCACTGATGCATGAAGAATGAGTTACATGATACTTCAGTGGCTTTCAAAATGAACAATTATTTGCATGTGGAAGTGCATATTTATTCTTATCTGTCTGTCTCTTTTAAGCATGTTAAAGTGCATATTTATTCTTCTCCGTCTTATCATCAGAATGAATATTATTTTGCCTTCATTATAATGTATGCAAATTCAACATTTTACTTACATTTTGTCAACTTACATTATTAAAATTATTTTCAATGACTAAAAGACAATCAATTATCCGTATTAAAGTATAGAAATAAGCAGTTCATTACTTATAGAATTACTATAAATTGAGACATTACATCCATTTGTCTATATTATATAACAAAATTTTTCATACTTATATTGAGTCTTCCTAGTGCAATAAGGGAACCAGATGAGGTGGTATTTACCAACTTACTAAATCCACATGTTCATGCTTTCTCTGAAAATTAGCTTGTATTCCTTCAGATCTCCTTCCATGTATAATTGTGGAGCTGCTCAGCACTCAGCATTATACCAGTCATCCCAGGAAAATGCTAGAATATGTATATCCCATATTGTCTTTACAAGGTCAAGACAATAAACCAATAGTAATTGACATTTTTATTATCTTCACAATGGTAAAAAAATAATCATTGCACACTTAATGACTTTCATCTTTTTTTACTTTTTAAATTTTATTACTACATGTTTATAGTGCATAATGACTTGATTCTTTTTGAGGAGTTGGTAAGTATACATAACATATCTTTAATTCTTTTTTATGAAGTTCAATAAAACATTTTAGATTCATTTGGTAAATCTATCCCCTTTACAGTCCAACTTGACTTAATGTTTGCAAATTTTCTCCACTGTAGTTATTCCTTCTCCCACCACCACCACCACCAGATGCTTTTAGTCCTAGTTAAGGTCTATATCTCATCTTGCCT
>PVIR01006377.1:0-66189 GCA_004026965.1 Petromus typicus
AAAAAAGATGTGATTCTTTTATATAATGGAATATTACTCTGCCATTAAAAATGAGAAGAATGAGTCATTCATACTCAAATGGATGTACCTTGAGGACGTCCTCATAAGCGAAAAAAACAGGTCACAGATGTACAAATATCGTATCTTTTCTCTGGTATGAGAAAATGAAGTTGTAAATGAGTTGTATGTATAGTTGATGTTGTGAAGTAGAAAATATTTAAAAGGAAAGAGAGTGTAAGGGTAAATAACGAGGGGAAAATTAATGTGGTAATAAACTCCCATGTTTTTGAGCCAGTAACTGGATCTGAATGACACATAGTTCTCTGTTTTGTTTTTTTGAGGAAGGATCTTGCTGTGTTCCCCAGACTGGTTTCAAATTACTGCTTTCAGATAATTCCTGTCCTTCTGCTTCCCCATTAACCAAGACGGTGGGTGCGGTGCCACCACTCTGCTTTGGTACTAAGCTCTTTTTTCAGGTTTTTTTTTTTTTTTTTCAAAAAAGTGTAGAAGAATTGAGATGAAGAAGATGAATATGATTATTTTGTCAAATGTGTTGAACCCCCAACTAAGATTTTAAGTATTTATTACTAACCTGTTGTACATGTTGGAAAAGTGGTTATCCATGGATTAATTTCACTTGTGAGACCCCCCTCCCACGGTCTCTCTAGAAACAGATTCATGTACTTACAGTGCTATCCCTGGACAAATTATGAAATGAATCTTGTAGAAAGGTAGAGACATATGTATATAGCGTTCATTAACTGAGTTTTAGAGCAGAGTTCAAGAACAACTAGTAGCATACTATTTGTAAACATGAACAAAATATTTAATTGAACTAGTATGTGAAAAACCCTCTGTTAAATTCAGTGATGCTTGAAAAATGATGAGATGCTTTGAATTATAGAAGTATCTTTTATTTTTTAAAGAGGACATTTAAAGCTTTATGGTTTTAATTTAAATTTCTTTAGTAAAATACACTACCTTGGTTACCTGAGGATGTTTTGTCAAGCTCTTGCCTTATTTGACAAATAGAAAAAAAGAGTACTTAATGTTGGCAGTGATTAAAAATCTCCAAAATTTGGAAACTCTTTTTTTCTAATTTATAATATTTTAGTAAGACAATCCCCTTCTACACAAAAATACTAAGGTTAACCATGCAATCCAAATATATGTACTTCTACACTGTTAAATGTGACATTTATTTATCTTTCCACTAGATGGTGCCCTAAGACCAGTTCTTTTTTCTTCTATTTGCGAACAGATTGCAATGCTGCAGTAAGAATAAAATTAGAATTTGTGACCTCCCAAAAGGATTGTATATGGTAATTCCTGCATTTTGTGAAGATGCCTGGACTGTACAAGATAAGGCAGCAAGTCTTCACATTTTTGTGGAATCCAGTTTGACCTAGTAAGTTTCTCTTCGTTTAAGAATTAAATAATTAAAAATATGTGAAAACCTGGTTAATATTTCTTGCTGGTTGCAAATATGTATATTTGATTTCAGCTTCATAAATTGGCCATGATTTTTAGGCTTTCCAATTTTTCTGTTGTGTCTATTCTATTACCCCATAGTGTATTCAATAAAAATACCAGAATTTCAATAAGCCTGAGTATTTTCTGAGTTTGACAATGCTTGCTCCTAAACAGCAATGATTGATTTTGATTGAAGTGAAATGTAGTGATAGGCGCATATCATGCCAATTTGGAAAATTTAATCTTGGAGTAAAACTGTACTCCAGTTTGACAGCTTTGTATATGCTAACAAGAAATGATTTACACACAGCCTTGTACAGTATTGGCAAATGGGAAAAGATAAAGGAAGAATTATTTCAGTTACAGAGAAGAAACTGTGATACCTGATGGAGAAACTGGAATGTGATCAACTGTAGCACATCTAAAAAGTTTCTTGGACTAAGATAAGAATACAGCTATCAACAGACAAAACTTAAAGCTATTTTAGTTAAGGTTTGCAAGAGAATAGATTTAATACAGGACACATACTTTATTGGATTATTTTACAATTGTTACTTTAAAAAGTCAAACACAGAGCAGTGCAAGAGATCTAACCTTACATTAGAGACCCAAAGAATCCAGCCAAGGGCCTAGATTCCATAGTAGTATCCTGCACAAGTCCAGCTAAAGGCCTAGTGACCAAGGCACTGTCCTCCACGAGTCCAGCCAGTGGCTTAGAAACCACAGGAATGTCTTGCTTTTCCATACTGAGGATCTGCACCCAGAAGGTCAGTAGTGAAGCCAGAAAGCTTATGCCAGTGGGGTGAAGAATTTCTGCCAGCAGGCTGAGAGATCTCCACTGGAGCAGGCAGTGACACTCACAGTGAAGATCAAAGACCCTTAACGAGAAGACCAGCCATTCCCTGCGAGTGAGGACCTGAGCTCCTCTTCCAGAGAACAGCCAAATTCAAATCAGGAAACTAAGCGCAGCAAGCTTCTCCTAGAAAAACAACAACCAATGATCTTCCTCTCCAGTTCTCTTTTTGATGCCATTGGTAGCAATCCTCGGTGGGTCTTCCACACCCAGACCATGCTAATTCAATTCAGCTGGGCATTCCAGGTTAACCTTTAGTTAATCCACCACCCAAACCATAGTATCTTGATTTTGCACTGTATGATGAATATTTTCTTGATGTAACTCAAAACACACTATTTCAAAACTCAGAGGCCTGAGTCATAGATGTTGGTTCATTGCTTTCAAACTATGAAGCATCAATACAATGAAAAGAGAGAAGCTGATTAGCATGGGTTTTGGAAATATTATGAAACTTACTGTAAAACTTGAGTCTTAATCTTCACAACTTAATAGACTTGATCAAATAGTCAGTGGCTTGTTCCCTAATTTCTTGTTTGCAAAGTGGATTTCCAGAATATCTTTAAATGAGTATGGATTAACTAAAGCAAAGAAAATCCTTGTCTTTCAAGTATCACCCAATTTACTTGAAGAATAGAAAAACATTTTATTCATGTAAAATGCTATTCAGCAGTTCACCATAATTTGATGTAAATTTCTTTAGGATGTGATTCTTTTTATCTTCTGTTTTATTCAGAGCATAAGTAAGAAATACACATGCACACACTCACACAAGTATCTAAGGCATATACATATCAGCATCTCTAGGCAATCATAAAAAAAGTCTCCACTTCGAGAGACTAATTTATTTGGTTTGGATTGTAGCCCAAACATCAGTCTTTTCAAAAGCTCCCAGATGAATCTAATATAGTACAATGCTAGGATTAGAATCTCAGGCCTGAGGCATAGTTCCTCAGCAGCCACCCCTCTTCCTCTGCCCCTCAATGACACAGCTTAGCCCAGAGCCTAGTTAGTGTGCTTCCTGATAAGCAAAACTAGCACTGAGCAACATTCTCAGACCCAGCTTCCATCTTTTTTGTAGTGGTAGGAACTGGCACATAGAGCTGCCTTCCCAGCCCCAGCTTCCATCTCTTGGTGATGGTGGGAATTGAACCCACGGCCTTCATACTGAGCTACATAACCAGCCATTTTTCCTTTTTGAGACAGGATCTTACTAAGTTGCCCTGGAGATTTGAATAAACTTGTTATCCTCCTGGCTCATCTCTTTGAGGGCTGGGATTGCAGACCTGTACACCATCAGGCCTGACTCTCATCCCTCTTTAAATCTGAGACAAGATCTCCCTGAAGTGCCTAGACTGCCCTCAGATTTGTGATCCTTCTGCCTCAGTCTCTGAGTGGCTAAGATTGTGGGTATATTCCACAATTCCAGTCATCAGTATGCTTTTTACTGAGAAATAAAGCAATTATTTAAAAACTACATGCATTAACAAAAATATTATGTTTTGTTTTCAAATCAGTTTTATTATTTTTTCTTAATTTCATACCTAGTAACATAATTGTACATCCATAAATTACTGCACCCCAAAATACTTTTAGATGTTTGAATATTTGAGAAGATGTTTAATTTAATAAATTTTAAGTGCCAACAAGGTTTTTCTGGTTTTAGTCACTTTCTAGTTAATATTGACAGCTTTACATTTTTTCCCTCAGAGTCCAAAAGGCTAATCTCTAATAATCTTTCTGATGGAATATTTGGCATACTTTTATGCCATTGTTTTATTTTAATTTGATTTTGTTTTGTTTTATTTTTTGTTTTTGTTTTTTACCCTAGGCTGGCCTTGAATTCACAGCAGTCCTTCTGCCTCAGCATTCTAGTATGCCATTTGCTGTAGGTACAAAAATGGACTAAATTATTTGAATCATTTCGAATTTTAATTCCATAGATATGACAGTCTTCATTATTGCTGTGAAAAAATTAAAGATAATTCCCTCTCGACTGTTAATAGACAGTGGATCCCAGGGAAATTCTTTCCAGATTTTTGGTGTCCTGAACAAAGACTGGACAAGACACAGAGAAGATAAGAAGATGTACATTTATTGCAGGTGGGAAAGAAGAATACTGCAGAGTGAGAGTGGGCTGATGTGCAGACCCATCACACTCAGAGAATGAGGGGAAGGTGGTTTTGTATCTGGAATTCCTGGACTGACCTGTGTCATGCAAACAAGTCTTGGAACAGTTGTCCTATCAGAAATTCAGTTGGCCCAGTGTGCTGTTAAAAGACTAACTTGGCTCACAGCAGATGTAAATGAAGAACTGAAAATAGCACTTTTTGATTGGTTCTGCATATAGTGATCCGGAGCTGCAGAGTCATCCTGCATCCTGTGTTTCTGCTTGTGTCTCCTGGGTGTCCAGGACTTTGACACTGTATGCTCAGTTGTTTAACCAGTTTGCCCCATTCCTAAGTTCCCAGTTTACTACTGCAACTTCTGATTTCCTCCCACTACCTACTTACTCATTTAAAATCTAATATATAAGAAGAAAATGATTTCTTATGAAGCAACAACAATAAATTGTGCAACATGAACTGGTGCTGTTTAAAAACACAAATTCTTGGGTCTAAAGAAAAAACATTCTTCAGAAGAAAAATAAAAATGAGTGCCCTTAACAAAGTGATATTTCAAATTTCCAGTAGCTTCCAAGGTAGGATAGAAAAAATAAAGATAGATAGAAAGCAGAGAATCCTGGTCTTTTTACCATTGTTTCTTTAAAGAAACAGTAGTTGAGTGTTGAGTCTGTAGATAGAACCTTAGTAAGCCCACCTTGTAAGCTTTGTACAGAAATTCTGCACATATCACTAGATGATCTAAGTCCTGATGCATGTTAAAGAATACCACTTCTTTCTGTGCCCCAATATAATGGCAAAAGCCCTTTCAAATACACACACACACATATATTTTATTCTAGTCCCCTTAATCACTAAGATTATTCTTTTTATATTATATATATTATAGTTAATTTTACCTGGAAGGATAGTGTGGACACCCCAAGGATACTGAATCTGTTACTGAGTTTGGGGGTGCGGGAGTTTCCATCTGATATAGGACTTTCAAATGATATAAGGGAAACAGTGCAACTTCAAACCTGCTAGATATCAGATACAACAAGCAAGTTCTGTTTTTCAGAATTGGACAATGAATTCTAAGGAACACTGGGATAAGAGTAGAAAATATTTATTTAGAGAGAGAAACGTTTTAGGGACTCCACAGTGCAGGTACTACAGAGCAAAGTCACAAAGTGGGTACAACGTGGCACAAAATTATGATCAACTAGTAAAAATACAAGTATATCCATTTAGGTAATATCAATCCAATGGAAACACAAGTCATGTAGCAAGTATACATGGAAAGAACAAATAACTTTTTTAGGAAAGGATGGATCTGGAGATATTGATGTTTATCTAGAAATTACTGGGCCAGGTGTTATCACTTGTCTTATCCCTTGGGTAAGTATGTAGGCCTGGTCATTTCATTTATATCTTGCAACCTGACCTCCAACAGATGCACCTCCCGCTACAGTTGTAAGGTGTTTTCATCTTCTGCATTGATTCTTCTGACAGCCAGACAGGTCTGACTGCTTATAATATTTCTACCTAATTTAGCTATCTGTAATACTTCTAGAGGTGGTTTCTAGGTTCTTACAATCTGAGCAAAGAACTGGCCAAGACAAGCTCCAGCAGCAACATCACTTTACGCTTATTAAAGTTAAGAAAAGAAAGAGACTCTAAGAAAGAAAGAAAAAGAAAGAAAAGATATATGCTATAGCATAAGGACAGATTACTGTGAAAAAACAAAGTATCCAAGAGCCTATGTTCAGTGTCATCTTTCTGTCCCCTATTTCTCAGGGTGACCTCAGGTCAAGGTGATCTTATTGAAAACTACCTACTCTAGTTCTCATAAGTCCATGTGTAATGCTTTGGCAACTGTTCTGTGCATGTGTCCTGGATTTTGTAATTAAAAGATTACATTAACTACTTTCCCAGCTACTGTTCACTATGCCCTAATCTCCTGCTTCAGTCCTATTGAAAAAACATAACTCAGTCTTGGAAAAACATCTGGTTGTCCTAGAACTGAGATGAATGGACATTGGAACCATCATATCTGATAAAAGCATTCCTGGGATGATGTTTCCAGACCCCTTCTGATAATAAAATCAAATTCAACAATTGCAGCCTTTCACCTGATGGTACAGTCCTCTTTTGGACTTGTCCACTGTTCTCTTGCAGTCTGTCAATAAACTCTTAACTTTCTATTTTCCTGGACTACTGGTAATTTTCTTTACCACTTGTGACACTAACCCCTTACACACCATACTTTGGGTGGCAGAAAAGAAAGAAGGAAAATTGTAATTTTAAAAATAAAAATTGCAACATCATAGAGATAGAGTGAAGGTGGTGGGGCAGAAAGAAAAGAGAAATTAAAAATAATCAAGATATGCATATAAATCTACTCTATGATGAACATGAGCTGGTACTGTAAATGTACTAATAAAATTTAAAAATAAAAACTACAACTTTAAGACAAAAACACAGTTGAATTTTTTTCCTCAGAAAGAACAAGCCTTTTACTTGCAAACTGGTTTTGATTGTTATTTTTTTTTATTTTTAAAATAGAATTTTCCCCTATGTATAGCTACAGCTCCATGATGGCTCCTGCTTGTGAATGGACCATCAACACCTGCATTTTCAGAGGACCACTGCCTTTGAGCTCTTTCTAAAGACAAATAAGTTCTCCAGATTTCCCCCAGAAGTCCCCATAGATGTACCAAGTTCAAGGCCATCAGCATCCCTCTTTTCCTCCTGAGGTCCCATGTTTAATTTCTTTGAGTGTATACTTTCAAAAGTCTGCTTGATGAATCCATTTATGCTATTACTGACACATCTTGAAGCATACTTATTTGTTTACTTTTGGTGTTTGAAGTTAGCAAATCTAAAACTTGGCCCATGGTTGGGGAGAGTCAAGCTTCTCCATCTCTGCTGTGGGGACTTCCATGGCCTGTCTGGTCACAGCTTCCTTTTACAATAGAATGCTGTTCAGAATGATTGAACATACACCTGAGTTGGATACCATAAAACATTTTTCTTCTTGGATCTTTGAGGACGAAATGGGCTGTCTTAATGATAGGGAAATGTGCCTGAAAGGTGATGGATTTCAATTTGCTTTTAAATTTTCACGTATTAGGACATCCTTGAAGAATCATTTCCTTCAGGATTTGTTGACTACCATGGGCTGTTGACTCAATGTGAGGAGAAGTACAAGAAATTTTTTAATCTGAAAGACAGTTGTGATAGCATGGAGTGGATTCAGCAGATAGATTCTAGACTCTTGTGTAGGATAAAGAAAGAATTGCAGATGTACGTTCAGAGGCAAAAGAAAAGCAGTTACATTTATTGAAGATTATGAGAAGATGTGCTCAGGGCAAATCCTTGTTGACAAAAAGTGTGGCATGAACAGAAAAGTGGACATCAGGAAAGAAAAAAAGCACACAGCACAGCACACAGATATATCAGGCTTTTGGATTTCAAGGAAAGTACACAGAGCCTGAATGTCTCTCCTTGGGTCTCTAGGTAAGATTGATAGAAATGATTGACAGGGTGCCAACTCATCTGAGGGGCTTGGGGTATAGAGGACATTTCCATAGTTCATACTGATTAAATTACAGGTCTGAGATAATGCCCATATTTATGAACCTTGAATGAGGTTGAGTGGAAGAAAAGGTTACTGAATATCAGGCCAGAAAGATCTAACATTCATGTGCTCTTGCCTAAAACTTCAGAGATTTCTTGAGTTTTTGTTATTTTCTCCGTACCTCCCTTAGAATAATAAGGATTAGCTTTAGGGTGTTGCCAAACTCCCTTGGGTGGAAAGGAGTGGTTTTTCTAGCCTCCATTGTGCTACTTGTACTAAGTGGTCAAATTCTAATTCTGATTGTGAGCAGAAGAGTACAGGAGAATACAGTATCTTCATGGTGGAAGAGTTAAAATTTTATTTGGTGATTGAATCATTGAAATAAACACTAAAATTGATTGAGAATCCTGTGTTGAGATATTTATATCTGTGTTATTCTAAACCAGAATTTTTTATTACTATCTATCTTATTTGAGTATTTTTGTTTTGTTTTGTGGTACAGAGGACTGAACCCAAGGCCTTAACACTGAGCTACATCCCCAGCCTAGCCAGATTATCTATCTATCTATCTATCTATCTATCTATCTATCTATCTATCTATCTAGTTGTTGTTGTTGCTGTTTTAAATAATGTCTCACCAAATTGCCCAGGCTGGACTTGCAGTCTTTTTACCTTGGCTCTCCAGAGTGCTGGAATTACTGTATATCCATGCATCCCCACATCTGTTTACCGAGGCCTCTGCTAGGAATACACTTTGTATCCCTTAAGGAGGAAATAGCAATTCAGGTAAAAGGAGAATTTCTTATAAATCTTTTGATTTATCCCAGGTTTTCATGAGTTCTACAGAATGTTTATGAGAGCTTTGCTGAGCTGATTTTCAGTAAAATTGGAAGTAGTGAGAGCACTGCCTGTCATCAGTGGCAGTAACTTACCAAGCATGCATTGGGCGCAGTGCGTTATCAGTGGAGATTATTAAATAGGCAGTTTTTGCTCCATTTTCAACATAAGCCGTGAAGGCCCTTAGAGTAACATGAAAATTGCATTATGAAGGATGTATATTTGCATTGCTATATGTGGCTTTCTTGTTCCATAGTGATCTGTGGTCTGATATGATGCCAACTGTTATTGTGTATCCTGACTATTTTTAGTACATGGCGGATTCTTCATTGCTGGCTCCATTGAATTGAAAGGTGAGTATGGAAAATCATACAACCAAACTGTCATGCATGACATGTTTAATAAACAGTAAATTGCTAATCTTGGTGAAGCTCCAGGAATGTGATTTTAGCCCATTGATTTCAAGTGATTTGCCTTGCCACATTAAAGGGGATTTAAAGCTTTCAGAAATTGACCCAGTACTTGAGGAACTTCAGTCATAAGTCTTTGCAGCACTGTGCATGTTGGAAAGATATTTACAGGCATATCAAAAAACTTAGGAAGAAATACATTTTCCAAGTTGTTGATTATTTATAGAAAGGAAATTTAATTTTTAGAATAGCAAATTATTCCCATCCATATGTATGTTTTGTTGAGCTGTTTTGTATTGGTTCCTTGCTCTTATCTTATATATACTATAGCTACACCTGATCATTTGTTTGTTTGTTTGAAATTTGGCTTATCTCTGTAAAAGATATTTTTGTGAAGTACATTTAACTTGAATTGGCATAAAAATTATATTAATTCTTTAAAAGCTTACTGAATGTCACAAGTGCTACATTTTGTATCGTGGCCAAAGTATCCTTTTGAGACCATTAACACTGGAAGACTGTATTAAAAATAACATTTAAGCAGTTATATTCTGTTCATTTAGAGTTATTCCTAAATTTAGGTTACTTTCCCCTTGTTCATCTCAGTCCTGTGTATTTCCTTAATGTGTCAAATTTAGATGCACCTGTTCAGCTATTTACTAGAACAGCTTCAAGTTAGCAATAAAGCTCGTAATGCAAAAAGTCGTATATCATTTTGGGACTTGTGCAGCTGTTCACAAACTGCTTAAGCCATGTTCTTTATCTTTATCTTGTCAAAACTTCTTAATGGAAGCAAGGCTGAGAGTTTAATTTCCTGCTGTTCACTAGTACATTATCTCACCCCCCCTTTTTTTGTTTTATGCATGTAATTTTTGTTCTTTCCCCTCTCCAATATTTGATTTATAATATATGTATGTGTATAAATAACACATCTGCAGGATAAATCACTGTAATAAAAGCTCTTTGTTTTTTGGCGTAGTGAAAATAACATTGATGTTATGGTGTGGTGGATAAGAGTTCCCTCTAGATTGGTGAAGAAATTATAATGTAATTGCTGGAGTATCATAAATAACCACATAGAATTTTGATAGTTAAGTGTAAAAATGACTATAAATTTACTAACAGAGGGCATTTCTGAGCATTAGGGAATCAGGTAGTATCTCTGGCCTAAATATGTCAAGCACTCACTCATAAGTAGACTGAAGCTTATCTCATAGTGATCGATAGCTAACACTTGTAACAGATGATGCACATTAAAAACCTACTATGTGCAAGATATTAACAGTACTTACTATAGGGCTTTTCTTCCTTGTTTAGAAAATTCTTTCAATGAGATAATTGATTAATTGTTTGGAAGTATTGGGGGCCGAACCTAGGATCATCGTACCCAGTTTCATCCCTCACCCACTTTATTTTATTTTATTCTAAGACAGGGCCTTGCTACATTGTCCAGGCTGGGCTTGAATTTGCTATCCTTCTGCCACAGCCTTTAGAGTGGTGGATAAAAGGTATGTACCACCATGCTCGGCTGGGTTTTGTGTTTGTGACTGCTAAGAATACATGATTTGTATAATAATCTTAAGTTTTTTTCTTATTGTGAAATTTAAAAAATTTTCCTGAAGATAAACAATGGCTATTGTAGAAAATGTATACAATGTAGATTGACATATAACATTTGCACTTTTGTTGTACAAACACACAAATTACTCATAATCCAGTTACCCTGTAGGCACCATCATACTACTCCCAGCATGCTGTGTGGGGGTGTGGGACATACACAGTGCTGCCAAGGCTTGTCTGTACTCTTTAAGTGACTATGCCTATATAAGGCAGTTAACTGCTTTCATCTACTCAAGCAAAAGCACTTCTCTAGACAATGGGAGTTACTTCTTATTTACAGCTTGGTGGTAACTGCTTTATGGTGAAACCAAACAAGTATTCTCCTTTTCTAAAACTCTTTTTATTAGCCTATTCAGAAATGTGGCCTGCATTATTAGTTTAATATTTACCTCAGATCAGTCTCATGTGCCTGAAATCACAGGCACCAAGCAGGTTGAGGCAGGAGAATTCCTAGAGGTTAGGCTAGGTAACATAGGGAGATTCTCTCAAAAAATTAGAATCAATATTTTCTTAGAAGTTAATAAAGTAGGCCAGTTTATTCTAGTAGCTAAAACTGGAGTGGATTTGACAGATTTTTAGTCAGTCTGTTTAACAATATTAAAGTAAAATAATCTTTCAAAATGCTAATTTATGCAAATACAGAGTCATAGAACCTTAGAGTTAGAAAAAAACTTAGAAAAGCTGAATGCCTCAAAAATGTTTGACCAGCTGTGAATCCTGAAGATTATTTTTATAACAGCTTTGTGAAGAATTTAGTGCTAAGTTGGTCTAAGATGGTTGACAGAGTAACCTTCCTGATGAGAGGACAAGTGTTAAAAATTGGATGCCCCAGTTTAAATTAAGTAAGGTGTATGAGAGATAATTAGAGTAAATGTGACTGTGTTGATTGGTTTCAGGTTATCATTCATAATCACTTGAACTAAAGGAATGTACATATTTGTAGCATATTTATGTTCATACATTTCTCTTCACTTTTCCTAAGTGTTCTTGCTCTCTTCCTTAAGACATAGTCTACCAGATGATATTTTCATTAAAAAAGGGGGAGAAAAGGGAATATTTTTGTGACTGCACAAGTGTAGATATTAAAATCTCAAGCATGAAATGTGTTCATCATGATGCTGTAGAAGAAGTGTCAGTGTTTAATGTATTATTTCATCTATGATTTGGAAGAAAACTTTACTTTGTTTGGAAGCTAGAATTCAATAAAATACCATTCTTGAGTAAGGAAGAATAAGGAAGGTTGATCAATTATTTATGCACATAACATGTTGACTTAGGGCACTTACTGCAAAGTAAAAAAAAAAAAAAATCCCTCAGTCTGTTCTTGAAAACTTGTTAGTTTAGCACTGTTTTCTTTTCTGTGGTTATATTTTGCTCTTAAATCATTCCGGTATTGTGGTTTGTATTCTTTTTCCACCCAAGTACTAATGATTGACTCTTGGGGTTTTACACTGGACTATATCCCTAGTCCTTTTTAATTTATTTATTTTATTTTATTCTGAGACAGAGCCTCACAATGTTGCCCAGGCTTGAGTTGAAATTGTGTGTGTCCTATGAGCTTTTCAAAGTGCTGGAATTACAGGCATTTGTGGCCATGCCAAGCATCTTAGTTACTTTTTTAAAAAATAATCTTTTAAATTTGAGATACCTGTAGATATACATACTCTTACAAAAAATAATAGAAAGAGAATATATATATATATAATATATATATCACCAGTTGCCCCAGTGAAATGTCTTGGAAAACCATAGCACGATAGCATAACCAGGATATTGACACTGGTTCATTCAAGGTAAAGAATATGTTCCCCCACACAAGAATTTATCCTGTTTTCATTTTATAGCTAAACCTACTTAACTGACCTCTTCTTCCAATCTCTTCCTCAGCTTTTGACAAACTCATGTTTTATTATTTCATTGTCTCAACAATGTCACATCAATGGAATTACATAGAATATAATCTTTCAATATTGACTTCTATGTATAACACAATTCTCTGGCACTTCATCCAGATTGTCATATATACCAATAGTTCATATTAGTATTGTTGTTGTTGAGTAATTGTTCAAAAATGTTGTTCCACACTTTGTCTGTAGATATTGAAGAACATGCAAATTTGTAATATTTTTTATCTATTGTGAACTTCCTAAACTTGATAAAGGATATCTACAAAAATACTTAACATCATAATTAATAAGTTCTTCCTAATATCAATAACAATGGAAGGATACTGGATATTACCACCATTATTCAGTCTAGTGCTAGAAGTTCTAGCCAGTGTGGTAAGAAAAGAAAAAGGGACCAAAAAGAATGCAGATGAGAAAGGAAGAAATAAAACTATCCTTATTTGCAGATAACCTGATTATTTATATAGATATCCCCTCAAATCTTCAAAAACACTCCTGGTTCTAAGATATCCACTTGGTTCTTTATGTCTTCTAAATCTTTGCTCAAATATTCATTTGTTAATTGTTTGTGAGTGCTTACTGAAGCATTTTGATCATGGTTGCTTTAAAATTATTATCAGCTGAACACCTTAGACATCTTGGTTTTATCATCCAGTGATTGTCCTATTAAGTTTGACTTATTCCTTCTTCTTGATGTGACAAGTGGTTTTTAGTGGAAACCTGGACATTTTGTGAAATGTTGTGAGAGTCTGAGTTTTCTGTTTTTATTGAGCTTTTTCATATGCTGTAGGAATGGATAAAGTGAGGAGTGAGTACCACCTTGTTACTACCACATGGAGATAGAAGTCAAAGTTTCTATTTGGCCAACATTGATACTTAGGTTGGGTGGTGAGGGTTTTGTTCCTGCTGGATGGAGGTGGGAGTTCCAGCTTCCTTTGTAGTCTGTACTGAAACTGTGGAACCTGGGCACGGTCTTGTTGCTAACAGGAAATAGTGCAAGTCCGGGCACTCCATTAGGTCAGTTCTGATACCACTCCAGTGGGGAATGGGTGGCTCCTTGTCACTGCTACAAAGTTTAAGATTCCCATGTAGTTTCTACTGACACTGCCATGGGAAGGTTTTTATTACTGACTGGGAGGAATGAAAGTTCTAGCTCCCTCCTTAGCCTTTTGATGTCAGTCAGCAGGGACATTGGATCACCTGGGCAATGAGAAGATGGAAGTTTGTATTTTCCTCTTGACTTTTTCTAACACAAGTGGAAATGCAGCCACTCTTTTTATCTGTGGTGTTTAGCTAGAATAAAGCTGTTATTGGCTAAAGGTTTTCCATGCTTGTAGATTCATGATTCACTTCCTAACAGGCTTTTATTGTGAAAAACTTGTTGTTAGGTAAGTTTGGTGTTTAGCAGATTAAAAAAGAAAACTTTTTATAGATGTTAGGTTAGTATATATTTGTGGTCCATCTATTTATAAGAGTGAAAGTAATAATGATAAATGTTTCCCTTTGGTAATTACTATGCTTAGAAAAAGAACAAGACATTTATGTAGTAGATATGTCATAAAAAATTTAGCAATTTTTCTTCATGTATAATATAGTAAATTAAATTATTTCAAAATGTTTTCTTAAATTACTATAGAGATTTGAGTAATCACTTTTATTTTCCAGAGTGTCTAGCATAGCATTAAGAAATAAATTATTCCTATTACTGTTACTTTTTCATTGGTTCTATATGATTCTATGGACAAACTGGATCATATATGTATCTTCCTGGTCACTTTATATAAATAACACTTGAATTAACTGGTAATGCTAACATGTTGTACTGGTAAAGGCCAATGTTTAGTTCATGGGAGTGACTTTAAGTTATGGTATGTCTGATTATTTTAAATTGACTCATTTTTAAAATATCAGATCTTATTTCTATATTCAAATTATAGTATTTTACTAGAACCAAATATTGTTTTCCAACTAACTGAATATATCTGAGAGAATGGTCATTTTGAATAAGTATACCTTTCAAAAAAATTATTAAGTAACTTTTTTTGGAGCAGAATCATTTGTGTGGAATAAAATAGTGGAATAAAAATCCAACCTGACATTTTTAGCCACTTCTTTTTTATGTATAACTCTATGTGCATGTGTGTGTGTGTGTGTGTGTGTGTGTGTGTGTGTGTGCATAGTTTTAAAAAGTGGTAAATGATCAACAACGTGTTAGCCATGGAGCAAATGGAAATATTAATTAGAAATACCTATTAAAAGTTACCTATATATTGGGGTGAGTGATTGAAACATGCACACATTTGTGATGATTAAACTCATTAATTTGTAAAGCTATTAGGCAGTAATAAAGATGTGGGACAAACAACAAGTTATCTGTAAAATACTTTTTACTTTCCATGTTTATTCTATTAAAAACTAAAAAGAGACTGTAAAGTCCTACCATTTTAAAACTGATTATCAACACCTCTGACTGTAATGTATAAAGTGTTGGTATAGAAATAACTGGAGTAAATTAGTAAGTAAATGTATCCTCTAATAAGACCATTACTGCAGGAAGGGATCCTCATCAAAGTGAACATTACTGAAACACATTCTTTCCAAATGTTAGAATGCTTTTACCTAAGAAATTATGTTTTAATGAACTCCTATGTTGCATTCTGTTGTTTTCTACTATTTTTGGTGTTTTTAATTTTTGATTAATATTTGTTTGTGATATATAGTGAATACATTCGTCATGGTGCTTGATCAGATTTTTAAAAATATTTTTTCTAGTTTAAAAAAAACAAGAAATACATACCTTTTAATAATACCAATATTTGGCAGTTTTCTGAAAAAGTCTCTTCTGAGAATATTTTCTGGTCTTTTGATCTGCAGAAATGACAAGAATGCTGTGTCATTCAGAGCTACAATGTATTAATAAGCATAGTTTTCTACTTTATTTTTTAGCATAATGTGAAAGCAAGATTTTAAAGTAGGTAATGTTGAATGTGATAGTTCCTTAAGACATTAGACTCTACAGAAACTCTATGTGACCACCATGGGAAGAAGAGCCTAGAGAGACTCCATCTTCTTGTCTGCCCACACTGACGCTTGGGCCTTGCCCTCTCACGGGACTGGCATATGAGGAGAAGCCCCCAGAGACTCTATTTACTTGTCTTCACACACTGAATAAGTTAGGCTGCAGTAGTGGGCCTTAGGCAGGGGCCATCAGTGTGCAACTACCCTGTCTGTTACAGGAAAAAACAAACAAACAAACAAACAAACAAAAAACAACAACAACAACAACAAAAAAAACCCACCCACTGGAAGAGTGAAATAATCCTTTTTACTACAGACATTGGCAGGTTTGTGGAGTCAGCCACACTTATAAGACCCTGGGTTCTGCAGAGTTCAAGCCTGCAGGAATTCATTGAACTTAACTCAGGCATTATAGCCAGAACCTAGATAGGGGACGATGGCTATTTCCCTGTGACTAGTCAACTCTGATCTGCATGCTATTGAACATGCCATCTATAGGAGACACCAGATCCATGCCATACAGGGCCCTTTTGGAAGTGTTTTTGGCTTTGTTTTGTTGTTATTGTTGCTATTCTATTTCTTTCCTTTTTCTGAACTCTCTCTTATTCTTGATTTCTCTACTCTGTTGTTGCTGAGTCTGTCCAATTTCAGGCTTTTTCCTTCTCTCAACTGATCATATTTTTACAGGAGAGGGAGAATAGTTTCCTGTTAGCCTGTTGCTGCTGGGTACCCCTACTTTTCTTTTGTTCTTTTATCCTTTCTTATTCTCTGGTCAGTTCCTAGAAGTTAATGCATTTCAATCTTTCCTACACTCTCTTTCTTCTGTAATATTATAGGAGGGTGAATACAGTTTTTAGTGGTCATGCTATTGTTAGTCTGTTCTGATTTGTATTCATCCCTTATTTCTCTTTTGTCCTTTAACCTCTGACTTTTCTGGAGTTTGTGTGATCTTTATATATCCTCTAACCCTCTATTTCTAATCTGTCCCTTTCCTATCTTTCAAGACCCTCCACCAACTCCATAGTGACCCTTTCTACCCAAAGGGTTATGCTGCTATATTGAAGGTCCTCTATATTGTAAACATATTTCTGCTTAGTTCTGAGTTTTAGCATATGGTCACGGATTGAAGTCATGAGGTTAAGTGTGTAAAAATAGTAGTGTCAAAACTTGCCATTTCTTGTGCTGTTTGATACTGTTGATGATACTAATTATGTCAACCAAGTGATGTGATTGTTGTGTTTAAGTACCTTCCATTGTGAGCCAGAACTGAGATTACTTAATGGCCATTATAGGTCCAAGTAGGACAACCCGGAATGTAACCATTTCCTAAGGGTTCCAAATATTAAGAAGAAAGAGACTTACATTAAACATTTCCCAAACACCAGGGCAGGAATTAAGCCAAAAATATCAGCAACAACAAAAAAATTGAAATGAAAAATACTTCAAAAACCCACACACAAAGATCATCACCACAGGTGAAACCAAGGAAAATGGGAATAAAGCAAACAGAAGTTCAAACACCAGGACTTCCTGAGCCAGTATCACAAGAGGATCTAGTAAAATGGAACTCAGGAATAATTTCTTGGATAAAAACAGAGACAGTGACCACAGTGGAAGATATGATTAATAACACTTAAAAAGAGATCAAGAATGTGATAGAATCTCACATTATGAAAGTTGTGGAATCTTTTAAACTGCTTCAAACAGATTTCCATAATATTAAAACTCCAGTGAAAGCTTGAAAGATAGGAAGAATGAATACGAAGACTGAGTGTCAGAAATAGAATATAGGATTACACCCAATGAACAGGAAAGGAGTGATTTATGGAAAATAGCAAAGGACCACAAAAAATCAATCCAGGAGGTGCTAAATGATGCAAAGAAGAGTAGTATAGGATTGATTGGAGTCAGTGAAGAAACATGAGACAGAAAAAAGGATATAAAAAATACTGTTCACAGATACAATGACAGAAAACTTCACAGGAAAAGGAAGAGAATTTGACATACAGATAAGTGAGGCATATAGGCCTCCAAAGTGGCCTTGCGATATATATATATATATATATATATATATATATATATATATATATATATATAAAATCTACTTTGAGGCATATGATTACCAAGATTCCATAAACCCAACAGAAAAATGAAATATTGGATGCCTTTGGAGAAAAGAAACAAATCACCTGCAAAGGAAAGCTCATCAGAATCACAGCAGGCTTCTTAGTGCAAACACTCAAGTTGAGCAGAGCCTGGAGTGAAGTATTTCAAACCTTAAATGAAAACAACCTCCTGCAAAACTGTCCTTCAAAATCAATGGGAAAATAATATACTTCCATGACAAAGAACACCTAAGAAACTTCATGAATAAAAAACTTGCTCTCCAAAAAATTCTGAACAATATCTTAGAGAAAGACAAAGAGTGTCACAATCCACTGAGACCCAGCAGAGTGAACTCACTTGGCAAGGCAAGAAACTGAATGGAAAGGGGGATAAGCAAAAAGCAAAAGATCCAGGAACAAGAAAACATCATGACTATGCTAAATCAGGTACATATCAGTTACAACCGTTAACGTCAGTGGCCTCAATGCACCAATTAAAAAACACAGAATGACAGAATAGATTAAGAAGCAAGATCCAACAGTATGCTGTGTACAAGAAACACACCTAATTAAGAAAGAAATCCATAGACTGAAAGTAAAATGGTGGAAAAAATTTCTTCGTGCAACAGGAAATCTCAAAAAAGCAGAAGTGGCTATCTTATTTCCAGAAAAAATAGATTTCAAGCCAAAACAAATTAAGAAAGACATAGAAGGACACTACATCCTTATACAGGGAATAATCCAAGAGGAAGAGATGACATTCATAAATATTTATTCACCAAATTCTAGTGCACCCAACTATGTAAAACAAATATTAATAGACATGAAAAGCCAGATAAGCACTAATACAATAGTAGTGGGGAACCTCAATATCCCACTGACACAAACAGATAGACCAACTGGACAAAACGAAAAATAAAATCAGTAATTAAATACTTGAACTGAACTAAATTTGAACAAATGGACTTAATAGATGTCTACAGAGTATTTCATCTCACAAAGTCAGAATATACATTCTTCTCAGCTGCTTATAGGTCACTCTTCAAATACATCTTTAAGAAAATGCAAAGGAATTGAAGTTATCCCCTGTGTACTATTAGAACAGAGTGCCTTGAAATTGGAAATCAGATGAAAAAGAAATTCCAAGAACCTCACAAACATATGGAAATTAGATAGTTACTACAATTAAATGATAATGCCAATACAACATACAGGAACTTATGGGATACAGTGAAAGAAGTTCTTTGAAGGAAATTCATAACAGTGAATGCTCATAGTAGGAAAACAGAATGTGTTCAAATAAACAACCTAGTGGTGAACCTTAAGCTACTAGTAAAAAAAGAGCCAAATAAACCCAAGCTCATAGAAAGGAGGAAATTATAAGGAGTAGAGCAGAAAATAATGCAGTGGAAACCAAGAGAACAATACAAAAAGATCAATGAATCAGAGTTGGTTTTTTAAAAGAATAAATAAAATTGAAAAACCCTTAGCTATCCTTAAAAGAAGGAAAGAAAAAACTTCAGTCCATGCAATCAAGAATGAAAAGGGGGAAATCACCACAGATATAGCAGAAATTCATAAGATAATGAACACCTACTTTAAGTACTAATACTCCAATAAGATGGAAAGCACTGAAAAAATGAATAGATTCCTAGACACATATGAACTTCAGGGCAGAAGAAAGAAGATATAAAAATGCTAAACACTCCAATATGAATCTGTGAAATTTAAAATGTACTTAAAAACCTGCCAATAAAGAAAAGTCTGGGTTCTGATGATTATACTGCTGAATTCTGTAAGACTTTTAGGGAAGAACTAATGTCACTACTCAAACTCTTTAATGAAACTATATGGGAAAAAATACTTCCCAAATTCATTCCTGGAAGCAATCATCACGTTGATTCCAAAAGCAGAGAAAGACCCAACCAAAAAAGAAAACTACAGGTCAATTTACCTAATGAACATTGATGCAAAAATCCTCAATAAAATATTGACAAAGAATACAGAGGATCATGAATAAGATCATACTCCCTGACCAAGTTGGATTCATTCCAGGGTTGCAAGGATGGTTCAACATATGTAAATCAATGAATGTAATACAGTACATTAACAGACTCAAGGACAAAAACCGAATGGTCATCTCAAAAGATGCAGAAAAAGCATCTGACAAAATTCAGCACCCATTCATAATTAAAACCATACAGAAAACTGGAATAGATGCTCTTTTTCTCAAACTGATAAAAGCTATTTAAGACAAATCAACATCGTCATACTAAAATCAGCATCATACTAAATGGTCAAAAACTTAAATCTTTCATGCTAAGACCAAGAAGAGGACAAGGATTTCCATTATCAACACTCTTGTTCAATATAGTTTTGGAAACATTAGCCAAAGTAATTAGAAAGAAGAAAGAAATAAAAGGAATAGAGATAGGTAAGGAAGAAGTTAAACTGTCATTATTTACTGATATATGATACTTTATATAGAATATCCTAAAAACTCAGTCGAAAGACTGCTAGATTTAATTGCCAGATCCGAAGTGTAGCTGGATACAAGGTAAACACTCAGAAATTAATAACCTTTGTATACATGAGCAGTAGACTCACTGAAGGAGAAATCAGATAATCATTTCTTTCAGAATAGCATCCAAAAAAAGGAGAAATATCTAGGAATCAATCTAACAAAGGAAGTAAAAGTAAATTCTGAAAACTATAGCATTTTGAAAAGGAATATTGAAGAGGATATCATAAAATGGAAAGACACCCCTGTCCCTGAGTAGGAAGAATCATTATTGTCGAAATGGCCATCATGCTAATACTACTCTGTAAATTCAATGCAATCCCAATTGAAATCCCAACAACTTTTTTTTTTTTTCACAGAGCTATGGAAAATAATTCAAAAATTCATCTGGAACCACAAGAGACCTAGAATATAAAAAGCAATCCTAGGCAATGAGAACTGATGGACTATTATAATCCCCAACTTAAAACTATCCTGCAAAGCCACAGCATGACATTGGCAAAGAAAATGACCTGAAGATCAGTGGAACAACCTAGAAGATTCAGAAACAACTCCAGATATACTAAGCCACCTCATCTTTGACAAAGGATCTAAAACCCTCAATGGAGGAAAGGTAGCCTCTTTAACAAATGGTGCCGAAAAAACTGAGTTTCAACTTGCCTAAGATTAAAGCTAAATCTATTTATTTCTCCATGCACCAAACTAAAGTTAAAGAGGATGAGAAACCTAAATATTAAAACAGAAATATTAAAACTTCTGGAAAATGGGTTAAGTAGAACTCTTGAAGAGAGAAACACTTAAAGAAACACTTTATGTTCATAGAGAAACACTTTTTGAACAAAAACTCAGGAGTACAGGATCTAGAAGGAAGAATCAACAACTTGGGTATTATGTTACTAAAAAGCTTCTGCACAGCAAGAGAAACCATTGACAGAGCAAAAAGACAATGTACAATACAAGAAAGAATTTTTACTAGCTGTTTCTCAGACAAAGGATTATCTAGAGTATATAAAGAACTTTAGAGTATATATCTTTAAAAGTTAAAGTATATAACTTTAAAAATTCACCCCTCTCAAATTTAAAGATGCAATTCAAACATAAACATCTGAAATGAATAGATATTTTTTAGATGAAGAAATAAAGGTAGCTAAGAAACATATGAAGAAATGTTCAACATCATTGGTCATTCCAGAGATGCAAATGAAAACAACATTGAGATTCCATCTCACTCCAGAAAAAATAGCTACCATTACAAAATCAAACAACAACAAATGCTGGTGGGAACAGAAATGTAGAGAGAAAGGAACCCTTCTTCACTGTCAGTGGTTGTGTAGACTGGTGCAACCACTATGGAGATCATTGTGCAGATTCCTTAAAAAACTAAACCTTGAGGTCCCATTAAACCAGATTATTCCCCTAATAGGTATATACACAAAAGAATTAAAAGAATCATACTGCAGCAACATATGCACCCATGTTTTTAGCATCTCAGTTCGTGCTAGCTAAATCTGGGAAACAGTCAAAATGTACATCAACAGGGCACTGGATAAAGAAGATGTGTTTTTTTAAAATATAAAATGGAGTAGTAGTCATAAACAATAATGAATGTTAGTCATTTATACTCAAATGGATGTACCTTGAGAACATATTCATAACTGAAATAAATAGAACATACATGTGTAAATACCATATCTTTTCTTTAGTATGACAAACTGAACGTGTAAATGAATGCCAAAATGCATGATAACTAATGTGAAATAAGACAAAAATGTGCAAAAGGAAAAGAGAAAGGATGGGTAGGTGAAAGGAAAGAAAAAAAACTTGATTAAAAAAGGAAACAAAATATGTGTATAGGGGATGGGGAATATAGGGAGGGCAGGGGAAAGGGGAAAATGAGAATCATGATGTGTCATGTACAGATACAAATTCTCAACATTGAATGTGGTCATAATGTATTATAAACCAATAGAGTCAATTTAAAAAGGTATTTGTTTTTAATGTTATAGTATTCTTCAATGAACATTATGACATTCTCCAATTGTACATGGTAAATAATGTTAGGTGTAATAATGAAGGTTATGGTGTTTTGGTGAAACCTATGATTTTCTCTGACCTGAAAAAAAGATGCCTAATGTGAAATTGAAGGTAAGCTATTGTTAGTACTGTTCTTCATATAAAAATCATGTGTAGTTTACTTTTTCTCAGATGTAAACTCTGATTAGGATGCAAGTCTTTCTGCATTCTTGAAATGTAATCCTGGAACATATGTGGGTATGGAGATAGAGAAAGTAGGTAAAAAGATATAGAATCTCAGAGTGAATGAAATTTTCAAGGTCAGCTATTTCAACTGTTCACTCAAAACCTTGATGTCATGCTTCTGTGGCCCAGCCATTCCCTTGTGTTCCTTCTTGGCATTCTATAATTGCAAAGTAAGGAATATTGTGTGAGAGCAGTGGTGGTTCCTGCTGACATTTGTTAAGGAGAGAAGTAATACAATGAATTGGCCAGGTGGAAGGCTGCATTTACTGAAAAGAATACTGGAGTTTGCTTCTACTTTTTATAGTAGAAGAAAGTACCTCTCTGTCACCTGGCTTTCTTGGCAGCAAAAGTGAGCTAGCTTGGTGGAAATTCATGACTTCTAAGACAAGATGGTGATCATTTTTAAGTCTCAGTCATGGAGAAGCTTTAACCATTGATGTAGGTATGGAAAGCTGAAAACATTTTAAAGAGTAGACCTTTTTGTTTTTCAAGGTCTGCTTCATTATATCCTTAGAAGTTTTTATCTCCACAGGTCTCACAGGGCACAGACAAGGTGTCAGATGGGCAGGTCTTATCTGAAAGCTCTGATGGGAGATTTTCCTTCCAAGTCATTCATGTCATTCACTGGTAGAATCCTTACCTCTTTAGGTTGTAGGACAATGATCTCTACATTCTCTGGCTGTTTGTTGGCTGGGGACTATTCTTAGCATTGTTCGTAGCCCTGTCTACCTCACCTATAATCTCCTTAAAGTCAGATCTGTGATTTTTCTCTTCTGCAAGTATCTGTAAAAATAAACTGACCCATAACTTTAATTACATTGCAAAATAAGAATGCACAATTCTTTTTACTGTTTAATAATCCTGAAAGGGCTATCAGCTGACAGGGATCATGGGACCTACCTGGAATTAGCTGCTAGATGGAGAATTTGGATAAGCAAAATAGCACTGTCTTATTAACATTTTGTATTCTAACTCCTAATACAGTGCTTAGCAGGAAGGAAATGTCTGCTAAATGAATGAATTCTGAGACAAAGAGGGTAAACAAAGAGCTCAAAATCCATGATCTTGTCTGTGGGTTGGGAATCTCTTGGTATTTAGAACAGGACAACTACCTTTTGAAATTTTTATGACAAAGAATTTGTAAAATCCAGTCAGCTATAACAGGAATCTCTTTCAGAAAAATACTTGAATCTCTAACAGAAATATATGTTGTCCTTGAATTAGCTTGGGTATTTAAGTTGTTAGAATTTGTTTCTCCAGGAAATAAAGCACTTAGAATTTAGATAAGTAGAAAGGTAGATGCAGATGAAAAAGTGCATCCAGAAGAGCTGATTCCCAGCACAATTGGCAAAATGGAGCTCTGTGCAAAACCTGACCTTTCTGAACAAGTTGAAGGAAATTGTGAAATTGTAAATGAACTAGTCGCTGCTTGCACTCAAAAAGGTTGAGTAAACTGAGGATCACACAAGCTGATGATAACTTAATGTCACAGGAAATGTTTGTTGCAGTTGTAGGGAATCAATTTCAGTGAAATAAGAGAGTTTTGGCACATTTCTGATCACAGTGGTGTAAATAGATAACAAAATAATGGATTTTTCATGCTGCCCTGAGAATCCCTGTTGCTCATGTAGTTTGCTTCATGTCTATATCTTATTTTTGATTGAGCTTCAGTGAAAAGTAGATTTATTTCTTTCTGTAAGTATTGCACATAAATGCTCCTTTGTAAGAAAAGTCATTAAAAACATGCAAAATAGGACATAATTGGATGTGCCTTATCTACAATAGCTTGCTTTCAAAAACACATAATTTTCTCATATTAAGCCTGCTCATAGCTTTCTAGTATAAATACATGTTAGCACTTTAAAGAGATGGAAGAAGGAGAGAATATAAGATGAGTACACAAAAAATATCCAATAGATATCACATGTGCAGTGTTCTTTTGGGTTGTCTTTTTACCCAAATTATAGGGAGTCTAATTTCCATACCATATTTGCATAATACTTGTCTTAAAATTAAAGCTTTTATGATTGGTAAGTTATCTGCCTAATGAGACTTATTATTGAGAATCTGAGTGAGATATATTTTTGTGTTGAACTATGCAATCATCAAAACAGCAATGGGCTGCATGGAAGGTTTAAAACAATTGAAATAGTGTTGTGTGGGAGCCAGTGTGTGCATAAGGTATCCCAACTATTGAATATGAATGATTAAAAAGAGTGTTTTTCTTTCATTATAACAGTATTATGTTCGTATTTCTTACACAGTCAAAATGATTATCTATACAAGCTATATCAGCTGTGTATTCTTGGAATCTTATAAAGCATAGATTTTAAGCATATTTATATTTTTAAAAATCTATGTGATGTTAATATGTGTGATTAGAATTACAGTGATGAAGTAATAAAATTGAACCTTACTATGTTTTTCCAAACTCATTATGGACATTTTGTCAGTGCAGCACAGATATCCCATAATAGTTTAGTATCTTATTAGTGTTTCAGAAAGAATATTATATTTTTGTTTGAGTGTTATATTTGTTTGTTAAATTTGGATAACTTATTTTTCATATTGTACTAAGGAAGGATTTACATTGGAATTATTATTTAACTACTGAAAGTTATTTCTTTTACTTAAAAAGTCCATTGCAGAGGTTTAAAAAATAATTCTGTAGCAGGCTCAGCCAAATACTGATTTGAAAACCATTTATTAAACTTTTAAAGTAAAACTGATTTTCCAATTGAATTTCCACTTTGTCTTGGAATTTAGATTTTGTATATTCTTTTATAACTTGCTGAGTATTAGGAGATTAAGTAGCTAGGTAAGTAAATACCTTTTTAGTTCCTTTTTGGCATGAGAGCTTTTCAGATTTTATTTTATTTCTTTTTCAGTTTAAATCTAAACATATTAATTTTTATTCATAGGCTCAGTAGCTAGGCCCATTGTGCTCTTCTTTGAATTAGGTAGAGTACTTTTTGCCTCAGTCAGTACATAGTTAAGCAGCTCAGATGACTGAGTAGAAGGAGTAGAGAGAAGCCCTGGGCCGTTATGGCTGTGAGATTTGGGATTAGAACACGGATGTTGAAAAGGACAGTACTTTATGGTGATTAAGTTACCAAATTACTATCTTCTGGCCTTCTTTAGTGAGACCTTGCATTCGTGATAGATAGCAAAATTTATACCTTGATTTCAGTATTTTCTTTTTTTTTAAGTTTCTTAGAAATATTTACATTCCTCAGTTTCTTGTTACTGCACCTCAGGTAGAAATGTGAATGTATTTTTAAAAACTGCATGGGGATCAGATCATTGGATCTCAAGGACATGCACTCCACTTTTGGGGAAGAGTAGAAGGATGATGAAATACCAACTTTCTAGACTTGGCTTTTCAGAAGGACAGTAAGGACAGCTATGAATACATACAGATGAACACCTAGGCATAATCTCACTTGTGTTTCATCAGAATTCAGTTTGCTATTAGTAGTTCTATTCCTTTCTAGGAAAAATATTTGCAAGTCGTTGAAATTAAGTTAGGATAAGTTGATAATTAGGCCTTGAGGCACATTTTATGCCTAGCATTTAATTTTATAACATTTTACTTTATTCTGCTATTTAAAAATATGTATATAAGAATTTATTTTAGTTTTACATGTGTTAAAGTGAATATCCTGTTTTCCAAATTTTCTCTAATAGTAGGAAAAGATGATTCTTTAAAAAATGAGAAAATATATTGTGAAATAGAAAATGCTCAATGTAAAATAAGGTAAAAGGGGACAATGTTGAGATTGTAACAAAAAAGTAAGGAAACAAATTTTATGTATATGGGGGGGTGGTGGGGTGGGTAGGGCTATGGGAAAAAATGAGAATTAAGTTGTGTCTTATACTGGTACAAATCCCCATTATGGAGTGCAATCATGATGTGTATATTTAATGTACCAATAAAGATAAAAAAATGAGAAAATAACATAGTATAATAATGCCCTAATAATTGCTATTTTCCCTTAACTTGTTGTAGAAATCTTGGGGTGTGTGTGTGTGTGTGTGTGTGTGTGTGTGTGTGGTGGCAGGGAATGAACTCAGGCCCTGTGCTTCCTAGATGATACTACTTGAGCCAAATCTGCAGCCCTTCTTCATTTTCTTGATAGTTGTACTATACTCTGTTGTCAAATTCTTTCAGTTGTAACTGACAAAAACTTAACTCGGACAGACTGATGAGGCTTTCTGGAACTAGATTCTAGTGATGGGAGAAAATTTTAAGCGTCCTCAAGTTGATTTATCCTTTTAATCCTTTTAGTTCTGCCTTCCTTAGAGCTGCTTTCATTCTCTTGTTATTTTGTTTTTGTTTTTCCCATATGGTGACAAAGATAGCTTCAAGCTGCTGCAGTTTTGACATGCTCAGGAAGAGAAAGAAAACTTTCCTGCTAGTCTGTGGTCCTGCTTGTGTATAATTATTGTTCTCTAACCACGCGCCATCAAACAGGAGTGGAGCTACCGGCCCTCCACGAATAACTCTTCTCCCTGTATAGAAACAGTGAAACCTATGGATGTCTTGTCTCCACGGGACATGCAGGCAGTTTTCAGAAGAACAGAGGTCTCCGTTATTAGAAGATGAGGGAAGGGCTCCTTTGTAGGTAAAAACACAGAGGCTTCTTATGTATAGAACAATCTTAATCTATTCTCTTATTCTGATAGATATGCAGGTGCCTGGTTTTTCAATGGTACAAATAGATACCCAAGAGCGATGCTCGATGCAACACATTGTGACTTCTCTAAGCTTTTCTCTGGTTAGATATCACATGCAGAATTTTCAGATTGAGGGTTGTGGATTTAAACTCATGTATATTATATTTTTATGAGCAAATGTATTTATAAGTATGAAATAATTTTTTTTTAGCTTTTGAACTTTATGGTTATTTTATTTTACTTAAGTTTTGTCAAACCCATCTTCTGTGTCTGGTGACTTGTTCATATATGGATCATCACAGGACTTAAAAATTACTTTATATTATCTTCTAGTAGTATTATGATTTTGGTTTACATTTACAATTCTAAACCATCTACAATTTGATTTTGTGTATTGTATGATGTAGAATTGTTTTTTCTTTTTTTCCCTGAATGGTTGGAGAGTTTTCTATACACTGTCTATTGAGTAGTCTGACTTAAGTACTCCTAGCTGGTAGTCTGTAGTTAAATTTATATTGTATCCTACTACAAGGTTGCAAATCCCAAGTACCTAATCACAATTTTATCAGAGCTACTTCCTACCCACCCTATATATTGCAATCTGTTTTGCCTAGTAGTGACTTTAGGAAAATTTAATCTCATTCTAATTCTACTCTAAATTTTTAAACATTTCTTGGCTTCTAAGCTCTCTTTCTTAAAAACAGTTTTTACCACCTACATTTTGGTACAATAAAAAATATCATCAATTTTTTAAATTTAAATCTTTATTGGTACATTATGAATACACATCATCATCACATTCAACACTGAGTTTGTTCCAGAATATGGCATGACTTGATTCTCATTTTTCTCCTTTCCGCCCACCGTGCCATCCCCCCACCCCCTATATTACATAATCTTTGTTTCCTTTTTTCTTTATTACTGTCATATTCTTTTGGACAGTTCTCAGTCTTGACAAATAAATTCCAGTTGTGTAACCACTGTCACAATATAATATCAACTATTTTTACCACCTCCCAAAGTTTCCTCATTTGCCTTTACATTCAATTTCTTCTCCTTCCCCTTTCAAAATGTGAAACTGGCTCCTAAGTGAACTGTAGAAAAGTAGTCAGCAGGCTGGAGTTAGCCTATACTCAAGGTTTTCAGACTGTTATTGTGATGTTTACAATATACACAAGAAAGTTTGATCATCTTATAGATAAGGTGCAACTTCCAACTTCTATCCTTTATTCCATTTTCATTATGTTTGAGATATCATTGAAAACTATGGTGAACATTTAAATTTTAATTTTTTTTTTTTTTTACAATATGGAACACCTTGTCATTAACCTTTCTCAGAATACTCTCACTTACTTTGAACATACTTAGCCCACCATTCTTGCCACTTTCTCAAGGAGTTCTGGAAGTCTTCTGCTGTGACTGTCTTCATTTATATTCTGAATCAATTAAAAATTTTCACTTATTATGGTCATGTTGAATTTGAGGCAGAACTAGAAGTCAAACTATGTCAGATCTAGTGGAAAAGGTAGATGAGGATATCTGTAATATTTTTACTAGAAGGCTGCCTTTCCATTCACTATATTTTTGATCATGTCTCATGATGACATATATTTGCTTCAGAAAGTGGCAAGAATTATGACATAAGTGTGGTCAAAGTCAAGGCAGTACTTGAGAGGGATTAATGGCAATGTGCCTTTTATGGTAATAAATAATTAGAAATGTATATATTCATTGTGTAATTTGCTTATCCCTTGCATTTTATTCTTGTGTATGTTGTAAATTTCCTGACATGTGCTGTTACTTTTGTTTTAAACTATGAGCCCTTAATGATATGAAACTGTGTCTTATGTATTGATATCTTTAATGCTTTGTGTTTCTTATTCTGTTCAAAATCATTGTCTTCTCAAATAACTGTATTTATCATTTCTCTTGGCACAAGTCAACTGACACTGGATTCTTCTGGCTTTCAGTTGTCCAGAAATGCCTGCATTTTCCCAACAATTTTCTGGAACAGAGTTTTAAATGGGAAGTATTTTACTACTTGAAAGATGCTGTTCCATTGTCATTGGCTTGCATAATTTCTGATAAGTGGGCTGCGGTCTGTCATTAATCTTTTGGCTATAAGGCTTTCATTTCATCACAGATCAACAGTTTCATTGCATTCGTGTGGTTTTCTTCATGTTCTTTTTTTCAAGGAGTTCATCGTATGAGTTTATTTCTCCAGAGGTTCTTCTATTCTACCTTCTCTCTCTTCTTTTCTCCTTTCATTGCTCTAACTATGTGCATGCGTTTCTGTTGGATTTTGCCTCCAAGGTCAATGATGCTTTATTTTTCAACCTTTGTTTTTAGAGAAGTTCTACAGCTGTATATTCAAGTTTTTTTTATTGTTATTTTTCTACACTGGTTAAACATTTATCCTATCTGGTGAACTTTTCATTTTCAGTTATTTTTTTTATTCTGGATAGGTATTTGGGGAAATTCTTTTTAATAGTCTTTCTTTCTTTCTTTCTTTCTTTCTTTCTTTCTTTCTTTCTTTCTTTCTTTCTTTCTTATCATCTTTTTTTTACCTTTCTTGAAAATACAGGGAGTGTTTATAATAGTTATCTTAGTGGCCTTGCTAATTTTACAATCTTTGCTGCTTCTTGTTCTATTTCCATTTGTTTTGTTTCTTAGTTATAGTCCACATTTTACTGCTTTTATATTTTTGGTTTTTTTTGGTTGGGTTTTTTGCTTTATGCCTATTTCTGATTAGATGCTGGTCTTTATGAATTTTGTGGAACTGATATAATTTGTTTGATTCTTTTAATTAGTACTATCTTTTCTTCTAGGATTCAGTTATAGTCATGCACTGCTTGATTATGGGGATATATGCTGAGATAGGCATCATTAAGGAATTTAATTGTTGTGCAGACATGATAGACTGTACTTACACACATTAAAATGACCACATTGTAAATAGGCAATACAGTCTTATAGCATTTCTACCATATCTGTGGTCTGTCATTGACTAATGTCAATATGCCATTTATTACTATACTTAGAATTAATTAGACTCTATGCTTGGTTTTAAATTTTGTGCATAAACAGCAATTTTTAGTGTAGGGCTCTGTGCTTCGCCTTATTGTAAAGAATCCTGCCTTCTTCCCCATGCATAACAACAATTTTCACTCTGACTGGTTGGTCCAAAATTGTTTGTTTATTGTGACCCTTTCCTTAGCCTTGGATTGTGTTTTCTTACACATGTGGAAATTATGTTGTTGACCAAAGTGGCTGTCTGAGACTTCTGGTGCATTCTGTCTATGGATACCCATTCTCACAAGTACTCTGGGTTGGAAATTCTGGCTGCCTTGGGCTCTAAACTCTGATTTATATCTTGTTAATTTGTTGAATAATCTGGGCCCTGTTTTCTTTCCCATGGTCAGACCTGGAAAGCTGTAGTCAGATAGTAATCTGGTATAATTGTACAACTTACCTTATTGTTTTCCTTCTGAGGTTTCATAGTCCTGTGTCATTTGTTTCCTCTGGTATTGTAAATAACTACTTCATTTATTTTATCTGGTCTTCTTGTTATTTAATCAAGAAGGTAAAACTAGTACCTCTTACTCAATCTTGGCTAAAAGCTCATCTTTTTGAATGCTTTATGTTGGAGACATTTCCAAAGGAAGCCAGAGAATTCTATAGTAATATCCAGTTGGTAATCAGGTTAAGTTTCTAAGAGTCTGTCTACCTAACTTCTGTTGAAATCTGTATTAACATGGTTAATATTTGAACATGAAAAGAACTGAGAACATTGTAATAAAGGGGGCTTTGGTTCTGGATGGAATGGCATCACAGGACATGGACTCTATCAGCAAAATGTATCCATACACAAGAACCTCAGCCACCTCTAATGCAGTTTGGTTCCCTCCCAGATTGAGCTTTTGTTATCGGGCCTATTTGTGTGAGTGAGATCAAAGGTAGAGGACAAATCAAATCCTACCACAGAGCACATGTGCATTCAACATGGCTCTGTATTTCTGCAGGTAATCTTTTACTACTTCCTTGCAAGCCATGTGGCAATTTCCTCACCAAAATAGTGGGAATAATCTTGGTGTACGGCAGCTCTTAAAGGCAATTTTGGAAAAAATTAAAGCAATTTAATATGCAGTTAAAAACTAATTATCATCTTTGTATTATTTTCATGGGAGGCGTAGTACACTATAGTTACTCATGAATATTCTCACAAAATTGAATATCCTTAAGATATTGTTGGCCTTTAAGCTGGAGGCACCTTTCTGCATGAGAGCTGGTGATATTTTCCACCAACGCTTTTAGGAACTCACATACTGTTTTATTTTAGATCTCTCAAACACTTCCTGAAGGTGTTAGGCATACTACTACTGATGTGGCTTTGGTACATTAATAAATTATTCCTGCACTTAGGCTTTCTTCAGTACTTACAAGGTAAACCAAATGAGCTGCAGGGAAGATGAACAGACAGTTTTACACTTTCTGAAGTAATATTAAGCTTTACAGCCCTAGAAATCTATTTAATTCCCTGTCACTGCCTCTAAAATGCATTTCAAATCTGTTGTCATTGGTAAAATGCTCAGAGTCATTGGAGAATTATTTTTGATTTGGTGTTTATATCTAAAATTTGCTAGTGAGACAAATCCTCTCCAGTCAGTGCTGGAGGAAATTACCATTTTGGTTTTCAGCATGGTATTGATATTAGGTTAGAGCTTACAGTTCCCTGGGGCCTTTCAATCTTACAGGCTTAGGAAGTCTAACAAGATTTCCTACTACTTGTTTTTGGGAAGTCATATTGTCTTGGTCACACAGTTTTCCTCTAAATCCAATGATCTGTTCTTTTAAATAACCATTCAGTTAAGTTGTCACTATAAATCTATATTACATAGATGTTTTTCCTTAATTTGTAAAGCAGAATCAACAGTTGTAATTATTTTTTTAAGCCTGTAAACATGTATGTTGAAGATGTAATTGATTATTCAACAGTTGACAGAGGAGGGTTTCACTGGGCTCTGTGGGATGTAACAACTAATTTGCTGATGGCACTATACATCTGAGGGGGAAGAATGCTATCACTTAAAAGCTTTTCTGGAGGGGAGGTTGATATAAACTGGCAATGTTAGACAAGTACTTGTACTATGAAATGAGCTATATAATGTCATCTGGATAGATCTTGGATGTGTCATAGATCACTTTCCCAAGGTACTGTGTAAATGTTGGTCTACAAGTATTTTTCTGTAGCATTTATTGCACATCCTAAAAAAAAAAGATACCAAGTCTTTTTCCATATCCAGTTTTTGATGATATAGAGGCTGTAGAAAACAGCAAGAGTACAGGAGGCTCTCAGAATATTCTGTTTTAGATTTGATAAAAATGTATACATACTTTGTTTATCCAGCAGTTTCATTCCAAGGACTATCTCCATATAACATGAAGATGGAACTGTTGTTGGTTGTGGAGTCTGAATCTTCTATCATTGTTTGGTCTAAAGGCTCTTGTGGGAACTTTATTTTAGCTGCATTGTGTTTTTTCTATGCCAACTTTCTAAAATACCACAGGGCTAAAATATTAGTGTTCTATTGTACTTGCCTGCACATTAGAATTGCTGCAGGTTTTAAAAAGATATTTATATTTATGCCCATTCTCTACTTCTTCTACAAGTTCTGAGTTAACTAGTCTGTGGTCAGTTCAGGCATGGGAAATTTTTTTTAACACGCTGATGTGCTGCTGTGATTAATCATTGGTATAAGATGAAATGTGCAGGAGGGTAGTAACTCGGTATTTTTCAGAGAATAAGGAATGTGTTTTGCATTCTACTTCTTTTCCTTCCTCGTTTCTCTTGTCCTCCTTTCCTTTTTTATGAACTTGGAGCCTTGTACACCTTAGGCAAGAGTGTTACCACTGAACTACATTCCTTAGGCCCTTTTTAGATTTTTATTTTGTGCCACAATCTTACTTTGTTCCCTAGGCTGTCCTCAAGCTTGTGATCCTCCTACTTCCACCTCCCAAGTATCTGGAATTACTGGCATGCCCCACTGAGCCTGTCTTCCACATTATTTTTTAACATTACTTTTTTTGTGTTCTGCAAAAAACAACAGTATCTAATTACCATTCAACCCTAGACATAGAATTGCTGTCTTGTTCGAACTTCACCCTTCTTATTACTTATTACCTGACGGCCAGGGTTACAGATAGCCAAGAACTCTGACTATCTGACTTTATAGAAATATGTGAAAATCTTTTTTTCCCTTAAATACTACCACCTATTAGCCGTGTGACATTGAACACATTAAAAAGTCATCTGTGGATATTTTCTTATTTGAGAAATAGGACGAATACCACTTTGCTCACATGTTTAGAATTAATTTCTAAAAGGATCTTTAAGATATAAGTTATCTTAACTAAATATTTCTGTGATAGTGACCATCTCCCAGGGAAATATCTGAAGAGTAGTCTGTATATGGCTTTTTTGTGGGCACTGTGGAAGGGTGAAAGATTATAACAATTGAAATGCTGCTTTAATGCATCTTTTTACATGGCAAGACGTCTGCTTTAAAAGTCTGTCCTACTGCATATTAAGTGACATGTGATCAATTAAAGTATACAGAAGAATAGAGGGTACTATAGATTGAATGGGGGACCAGCTCATCTTGGTTTGCCTAGGACTTTGTTAGGACTGAGAGTTCTACTTTCTGAGAACTCTTGCCTTGCTTAAGAAAGGCTCACCAGTGACCAGAGGATATGTTAGAGGGGCATTTTATCAGGTAGTTTAAATGATAACTGCCTATTGAATACAAAAACATATCTACCTATGACCCAGGTATTTTACCTCTTCCTGAGGACCCACATAGAAGGAATGCACTGAACTGTTCATGATAGGTCCAAGGTGGGAATGACCCAAATGTCCACCAACAGGAAGATGGATAATTTTTATTCATAGACTGGGGGGCTATTTCATGCAACAACATTGGTGAATTTCTTTTCTTTTCTTTTTTTTTTTTTTTTGGTACTGGAGATCAAACTTAGGACCTTGTGCTTGCCAGACAGGCATGGCACCACTGAGTTACATCCCTGGCCCCATTGGTGAATATTTTAGATTGAATATTGAGTAAATGAAATCAGATGTAAAACATATCAGCATCTATGTATTATTTATAGAAAGATAAAAATAGGTAAACCTTATCTGTGTGGTAGAAATAAAAATAAATGAGGACTAATGGTTTGGAAAGACTGGAGGGAGACATCTGATATCCACTCTAATCAAGGGCTTCTCTAATCAAGGTCTTCTTTAGAATAGCAGATGTCTCATTCACTAAAGTTTTGTGCAACTGATCACCTTTAATATCATTTCAGTGATTGAAGCCAGGATTTTTACACTCATCTACCTCCCCAACTTTTAAAGTTTTCTTTAGTTCTAGACAAGGTCTTACTCAGTTTCTCAGGCTGGGCTTGTACTTGTGATTCTCCTACCTTGGCCTCCCAGAGTGCTGAGATCCTAGCCATGAACTATCACACCTAGCTTTCAACATCTTTTAGAAGTTAACTGTCATTATACCTATATGCTCTGTGCTGTGTTAGGCATATTAATTCTCACAACAATCCTCTGACGTATGGATTTTGACCACTTAAAATATGATGTGCACAAAAGGTCAGGGAATTCCTGCTGACCACTGCGCAAGTGCTTCTCAAAAACTTCTTAAAGCAATACCAGTTCTATAGATGTTATATGCAGTTATTAGAGTTAAGATATGCTTGAGGGACTATGAGTTTAAAAGAGTCAAATGTAGTCTTTCTTTACTGCCCAGTCCTGCTTTTTTGTCATTTTGTTTACTCTCAGTTAAACTTGATTCACAAATCCTAAATGAAACATTTCCAAAACAATTATATTTCAAATGAATTTTATTAGAGGATATCATTTTATTTTTTATTTATTTTTAATAATTCTTATGAATCTCCTCCTTTGCCTAGTATGTAATATCATAGATACATAAATATAGGAAAAAGCATAGCGTACACATGGTTCTGCAGTATCTACTTTCAACCACCCACCGGGAGCCTGCGTATCTAAACCCCACAGACAAGGGAGACTACTGCATCTCCTTACTGTGGGATTGACATCCCAGTGAACACTGTGAATTCCCAAAGTGTGGGTTAGAGTAAGCAATATCTCTTGGCTGGGGATGTAGCTCAGTGGTAAAGCACTTGCCTAACGTGTGCAAAGCGCTGGTTTGATTTTGAGCATGATGAGAAGAGTGGGAAGAGCATGTGTCAGGATAATTTGGCCATAGAATGTTTTTTTAAAGGTGATGAGACAGGAAGAAACACTTCATATAAATGAAGGCTGTCACTCCAGTAGGATGGAGTAAGAGAGAATGCTGAGTTACTTTGAGAATGATCTATACATGCCGGGCCAATGATGCTGAGCACAAAGGAGAGCGATGGAGGGAATGTTTGAATTAAGAAGCTTCTCTCAGATCTAGAGGTGAGTCACAAAGAACCCAAGCTGGAAAAGATAGTAGTGACGAGGACACAATCCAGCAGTTAAGACAGTAGATAGTCAAAGATGTCATGTCAGAACTCGCTTTTAAAAAGGTTTCACTTTTAATCTCAAGTAGTTCAGTACTGATTACATTGGGGCTTTGTCTGTTTTTTGTTTTTTGTTTTTTGTTTTTTTTTAATTTGACTTTTTCACTGTCATTTAGCTCATTCTTGGAAATCACTAGTGTTCTTAATAAATGGCCCCATCCATTTGTTCCAGCGCACCCATTCTTTGGAAATGACTACCAATTTTAAATGTTTCAGGGTATGAGGAAAAGGAATCAGAATGACTTGGGGAAAAGTCCTGTCTCCCTGACATGCAGTGAAGAGCTGTAGAGCTTGAGTGGCCCTGGCATGGGGCACCCACATGCACATTTTTTTTTTTTTTTTTGCCTTTCCCAAAGTGACTATTAGTGAAGATGTTTACAGAGCTGGTTCCCTGGAAGGATAGGGAGCAGATAATTCAGTCTTTCGTGGGAAGCAACTGAGACTGATGGATTTGGGCGTCAAAACCTAGATTGCAGTGCTGGATTCTCTGCTGCCTCCCTGGCCTTTAACAAACCCCTTCACATTTCCAGGACGGCTTCTCTTGCCCATGAAACAGGAATAATGATGCCTGCCCGCACTTTCACCCATTTATCAGAATGAGATGAGGCAATGGTTCTGCCAGTGCTTTCTAAACAGGAAAGTAACACGCAGTTCTACATTACTGTTTTCCTTTTGACTGATTCTATGCCTTTTCTTTCTTCCTTTCTTTTCATGGGCATTAATTGCCCATTAGTGTCCATTAGTTCGTTACTAATGATGCTAATATTAAATCCTCAATAAATGTTGGTTGACATTAATTATGTTCCGGGAGAGAAGCTAAAAGCTTCATTTATGCTCTCTTTCTCACTCAGAACTATAGCTTATAGAACACTTACTAGCTTCTTTGCCTATGAAACTGGGCCAATGAGTTTCAAAAATGTTAGGCCACAACCCCGGGTTGTGCAGCTGGAAGTCAAACCCAGGGCAGGAAGACTCTACAGCCTGAACTTTTAACTTCTTTACTAGGGTAGGTCAAATGTGACTATATTAAGGCAGTTGGGATCAGAGAAGGAACTCAAGCAGGGATTCCACACCTCCCTTTGGGGACAAAGTGGGCCAGCTAACCAGGACCCCCATTTTATTGCACATTGTGTTCTAAATGAGCTTATCCTGGCAGCTCACACAGGGGCAGGTGTCTGAGTTTTGTGCTGTGGGCAAAAGCTTAGAAGGTCAAGACTTAGATGGTGAACATGTTGCTTTGCCACATTTCATATTTAGAAATGTACCTTGATTCTTAAGGGTCATTTTTGAGATGATAGATTAGCCCTGTAAACTTGGAGATAGAGTAGGACTGAGCCTGGTGTGAAAGTTTAGAGTGATAGGAATAGTGTGATGAGCTGGAAGATGCTGAGCTTTTGTTGTGGGCTCTAAGGCCTGTTTTTGTGTAAGAAACAATCAAGAAATATTCCAAAGATGTCTTGGAGCTTACTTTTACTGATTAGGCTCTTGCACTGGGATGAGTGCCTTGGTCTCATAAATGCAGGAATTTTTAAAAGTATAAATAAAAGTCTTTCCTGGTGAGAAGCACTTTCTCAATTCAGATGTTGTGATTGAAAAGGAAGGCTCTCAATTGGGGTAGTAGATAATAGGAGTGAATGGACTGAACCACTCTATTATTTGAAAAAGGTGCAAAGATGAAGTTGACAGAATGAATAACCCAATTTTCTTAGCTCAATTTCCAAGTTTTTTGTTTTATTTTCATTTAAAAAAGAGAGAGTAGATATTAAAAAGGAAATCAGATTTTTAAGAAAGCTAAACTAAACTGAAACCTGGAATTTATCAAATCCAAAAGCAAAATAGAAGGTAGATTAACGATGGCTTCTTGTCTAACAATGATCCAGTCCGGAGGGATGGAAGAATAAATTAAAATAGAGGTTAATGTCCAAATAGTGGACAATAGTGTGGTATACAGATGTGTTAGCATGCTGTCTGCCCACTTCCATTCACTTGCTGTTTGTTGATGTGCACATGATATTATCGTGAAGGTATTAGATTTCCTTTCCTCTTGGAGGGACAGTCTTGGTGGCCTTGCTTAGGAACAGAGAGTGAGCTGAAAATATACTAGTCAGCATTTCTCACTTTGGTCTTCACAGCAGTCATGTATTTTTCTTTATATGGATATTCTTTATAGCAAAAGTATACAAGTACATTTATGTATTCAGTGTTCTTCAAAGTTAAACTTATCTTCAACTCATGAAAGACTCCGAGAAGTCTCACACACTTTCAGTCTCCTTTTAAAGGCAGCTTTTCCTGAAGTTTCTGGCTTTAAGTTCTCCACAGAGTCCTCGCCAGCTTTTCCCAAACACATCAGTGTTATACACAGCTGCGGAACACATGGTTTCACTGGCCAGTGTTTAGTCAGCACTTGCAATATCTTTGGCACAGTGCTGAGATTTTCCTCTGCTTCTTAAATCACTGAGCTATCGTGAGATTCTGTTTCTTTAACAAAATGAACACAAGTGTAGTCTCTACCTATAGCACTAAGTAATCTTCCCCAAAATGCACAGCTGACAAATAGTTCCTGATAAGATCTGGGCCCAGAAAACTGTGCACTTGAGCCTCATTTCCTGTTCTGCCTCACTTCCTTAGATGCCATACTCTTGACTGGTTCCTCATTACCTGAAGTCACTTAGGCCAGTGTCTGTTCCTTGCTGCTCAAAAGAGCAGCTCACTTTCTACAGCTGGTGATAATGACCTGGGGACTGAAACAAAGCCCCTCGGACCAGGGCCAAAGCACAGGTCATCAGTGAGCTGCTGTTGTATGCAGCAGCACTACGGCTCTAAAGTCAAACATACTCAGTAACAAGCCCTTCCTGGCTTGCAGAATGTCCAAGAGGGGTAGGAACCTGGCTGGTCCAGTTAGAGGGCAGGTCTGGGGAAGGTCTTATGGCCTCTCCACTACCAAGGTCAGAGGCCCCTTCAAAATGGCTGCGTGGGGTAAACCAGGGAGAAAATAGCAGCACCTTTGAAGCATGCTGAACTTGGCTGTAATTGAGCTCTTCCTGTTGATTAGAATCTATTTGCATTTATTTTCCAGCAGAAGGGTTTCTTGCTTCTTCAAATGGCACAGAACATTGCAGCGCAGCCACTTGTGCCTCTGCTGATGCTGTTTGGGCAAAATTAGTCAAGGTGCATTAGGTGAAGCAGGAAAGACTCATCCTAGGTCACCAGCTGAATCAGTTGCCTCCTTTCCTCTCCCCTTGTGTGGACAGACTTGAAGGGGTTGCTCAGGACTAGCTGGATGAAGGAGGTAGGGGGAGAGAGACTATTTCTGCATCCAAGATGAAAGGCTGCTTTGTAGTGGTGCAGCTGTTCCCATCAAAGCTCTCAGAAGCTTTTGAAAACATTAACTCATTAAGCCTCCTTGGTCTTGTCAACATGGAGAATATGAGATATTTCTCTTCTAGGCCTATTAAGCACTACAGATACTAGGTGGGATGACCTTGTATCAGTGGGGGCTGGTGTGTGAATGTGTGCATGCTGCGTGTGTGTGTTGGGGAAAGGTGTATCAGCTGAGTTCCTGACTCCTCAGATTTACTTAAAATTTGCATTACAAAGGTTTAGTTTTAAGTTCAAGGGTGTTTCTGATTTCAAGGCTGGTGGTTAGCTTTTTCACTGGGCAGTCACTAGTGAGCTGTTTCAAGTGCACTGAATTTTGAGTTTAACCTAATCTTGTTCCCAACATGTTTGCTGTACATTTGATCTCCTTGTTGTTTCTACATGGATTTGAGGAAATGGGAAGAACTGGAGACAGTCTAGGCTTCTTTCCTGTCATCATCTATTGAGAATGCTCTTTTGAATGAACTGTTACTTGAGTTCACACAATTAATTCCCTTTCCCCAGAATCAGTGTAGTTGTCCATATGGACAGTTAAGATACCCTAGAAAGCATCCTGTCCTGATCCTGCTAAGTGGAGATAACTCTCCTTGTCTCCCTGTATGTGATCTTGGAAAGATGTTCATTGAAGGTTTCTGCTCTCTTTTAGCCAACTCACTGACATAGGTGAAAAGCTTAGGCTCTTAATTATACCATGGGAATTTTTTCTTGCAGCACTTTAAGTATTTATTATTGTACAGATGAAGCTAAATGTGCATTCAAAATTATTTCAGATTTCTTAATCTGGATGAAATTCTAGGTGGTGATCATAATTCAGTGTCTGATCTCAGGGTAGCTTGAGATATAGAAAACTATCATAAACAAACAAATCTTAGATTAAATTGAAGATGCAAAATGAATGAGTATTTCTCCAGTATTCACAGTGACATGTTTATACAGGAAGAAACCCATAGCACTTACACTGTAAAGGGGTCAGCCCTATAAACAGCCTATGGTGATGTCCATAGGGTTCATCCAGGACAGGAGAAAATTGTCCTTAACCTCTTCCCAGGGTAGTAGGACATGAGGATCAGAATATTCTTCAACCTGCCAAGCTATTTGGATACAACCATTTAATTTTCTTCTGTAAAACTTACTGATCATTGGCCCCTTTCCTGTGATTTAGGATTAGCCTCCTTAGAACCCTATCTGTGTGTTGCTACAGACATCATATAAACTCTGTGGATATTTGTTCTTGAGCCAAGGGAAGATTGCAGGTTGGTAGTTTGGTCATCCTAAAGGCAGTGCTCAGTTCATTTCTGCTCCTTTGTCCAGGGCTTCTCTGGTTCTCTCCTTTCAGACAGCTTTGCTTTAGTCAACAAACAGAAGAGTTTACCAAAAGGTTGTTCAGTAGGAGATCCCTAGCAAAGTCCATTTCTGGGGTTTGCAGTCCTTGGCCCCATCTTTTCTTCAAGATCTTTCTTGCTGCTTATATCTGTGAACATACACATATAATGTGCAATGTTAACCTAAATGAAAAGAAGATTCTCCAAAGATTATTGAGACTTCTCAGGAATAGCAAGGCAATGGGGAATGTGTACATATTAGTAAATTATGTGTGTATTCAAGGAAGTTGAGACAAGGGAAGTTTCGTTATGATGGCCTTTGCGCAAAATTGTGTTTTTGATAGAGTCCTTTGTGAATATTCATTATATGCCTGAGATCCTTATAATGTCCTGGCTTTGTTTATATTCTTGGTTATGGCTTGCCAAAAATGACTCTACTTCAATTTTGACAACTATTGTAGAGCCACATCTCTGACTTTGACCTATTCTTTAGTTCTAAGCCTGTAGTTTTGATAGAGATGCCTTCAGGCCAGACAGTCACAGGAAAGGCAACTAAATACTAAATGTGAAAACATGACACAGGAGGCACAAACCTGCAGGGACCAGATGTTATTTCCCAGGAGGGAATCAAATTTACCTTTCTCTGATCCTCCCATGGTCCAAGCCTCCTCACCCTAATTCCCTTCCTCTAGCTTCTGGGTTGCTAAATCCCACCCTGTACATCTCCCTTCCAGGTCCTCTTCTGTCACTTTAGTTAAGGCCTCTCTTATCTCATGCTTATTCCTTCCTAACTTGTCCCTGCATTGTTAGGCAAAATAATAGAAACTCAAAAGTCTTCCGGGGCCACACAGGCTCTGTGTATGTGTGTGTGTGTGTGTGTGTCTGTGAGAGAGACAGAGACAGAAGGTGGAGAGAGAGAGAGAGAGGGAGAGAGAGAGAGAACTTAAGATAAGTTGGAATAGGAATAGGTAATAGGGCTTGGTGGGAATGGTGGTTACTTGACTTTCTAGACAGAGCTTACTATTTGTAGTTTCAAGGCTACCCTCTCCAGGTCTGCAATCAGCCTGTTCAGTTTTCTCATCATACTTTTCATCCTGCTACAAGTCTTCAGATGTTATATGAAGCCACTTATTCTCTGGGATGAAGCTTATCAAAGTCTCCACTGGAAGACCTGAGCAGCTGGGCACTTGGTGGGATCTAACAGTGGTGCTCTGGGAAATGTAGGTTTAGGTAATTTATTTTCCTCTCAATGTACCCCTCATACTCTTGCCCCAGTGTCCATATTTGTGCAACCAATGGGATATTCACCTTCCCAAAGCCTTCTCTTTTTTCTAGTTAATCTTTCTAGACTTCTGCTTCTACCTCAGTACTAATTGCATAAAACCCCTAGAGTTTTTGTGAGGTTTTAAAAAAGATGGTTTGTATTCAAGAACTTTATAAGTATTCCAGGTGTCAGTCAATATCACGTCATTTTTCTACCTTAAAGAGAGATTTGTCTTTATTCTTTAGTTCTCTCGAAAGCAGAGAGGTTAGATGGAGAAGGAGTTGGTAGTATTCTCCAGGCACTTAATACAGGAAACTTTATGGGGTGCAGGTAGTGTAGTAGCTATAGGGCAGGAATTTGTTAGAACACTGGGATGCTTGGTATGTTGACAGCCAGTGACTGTAATGGCTGTTAGGCCAATCCATCCTTCTTTAAGGCCAGGCTGTTAGGCTGATGGGGGGAGGGTGTCATTCATGTCCTGGTTTCAGAGCTGCTCTTGTCCCTCCTCTCTGTTGGCATGCAGGGTACTGTGGGGTAAGATAACCCAGATCATGATAATCTTCTCATGCTTTCTAAGCACCCTTTCTAGGAACAGGGGCTGTAATCCTATTATCCAGTTGACTAGAGGGGAAAATTAATTTGGGGAGTGCAATTAATATGACTTACAGACAAAAGCTGTGTGGAGAAACCAATTTAGTCTTAAGAGTGGCATCTTCCCAGGAATTGTGTTAAACAGTCACAAGATAAAGATAAGGTATGCAATCCAAAGATGCTAGGACAATAATTTGTCCTCTTTTAGTGGCTGGTCTGAAGTAGCAAGATTTGGGATCAATACCAAATTTAATGTAGGATGTTCAGATGTTGTGTACTGGTGGCCTCCTGATGTGTTTTGTTTGGTGTACATATTATTGTTTGAAAACACAAATCTAATTGGTAACCAAGGGGGAAATAATAGAAGTTTATATAAAAGTCAGAATTTCTGTTGTCTTCTTAAAACCTGCAGTCTGAGCCCCAAGTCTGGCACATCAGGCACAAAGTATCAGCATGATCTTCAGTCTGCATTGGTTCCCTCACCCCTTCTGTTTCTTCAATTTGCGAGGAACCAGGTGTGAGATATATTGGCCCTGCAGGAATTGGAATTCAGACTCCCCGCTCTAGGATCTGTCCACCTACCTGAGTCCTGACAGGCAGATTTGACATAGGCCCACTTCACGACTAAACTATATGAGAAAATCCTGGTTTAATTGCTCCCACAGTAGGAGTCAAGGAAAATAAGTGACATGGAGATATTAAAACAACATAAAAGAAACTGTGGTGTCAAATGAAAAATTATACTTGAGTTTTCTCTTTGCTCCCAAAAGAAAGTCAAAAAGAATGATTTTTTTGTTGTTGTTTTAAAGAGACCTCAGGAGAATCACACTACCTAGTGGTTTGGGATTAGCAGGCTAGTGGATTATTCTTCCTTTAACCTTTTGATTATTGACAGACTAGATTGTTTCTTTTCCCTACTGAATTCACTCCAGGGCATAGTCAGTTAATGCCAGTAGTAGGAGAGGTACTAAGTAGATAATGAATTAGCCAGCTCATAGTACCCCAAAGCAAGTGTATTGCTCAATTATTGGGCCAACAGTAACCCAACAGCTCTTTGCAGTTGTGGTTGAGTATTACTAATATTTGGTTCTCTTAGATAGGCTTGGGTTTCTTTGGATAAGTCCTTTTTGCCATAGTAAAATGGATTTAGATCTTCATAACAGCCAACGCAGTTTAATGGAACCATCCAGCATGTCTAATTAGCAGTGTTCAGAACTAAACTATAAACAATATAATGAGAAGCTTTTATGAAATAGAAACAGTTTCCATGTTTCTTAATTTTTAAAAAAATTTTTCTAATTAGATGAGGAACCTGTGGTTGTTGTGAAAAATTCAGGGAATATACAAAGGAAGTTAAAGATCCAGGGCACCATCATCACCTAACAATAACCACTTTAAACTCTTTGATGCAAGTCTTTCCAAGCTTATTCCTTTGTAGGTGTTTCTCAGTGAAATCGAGGCATTCCAAATACATGATTTAGAGTCTTTTTTCTACTTAATAATAAAGTGCAATCAAGATCCACAGTTTACAGAAGTTCCTCTTCAATGTTTGAAATTTAAAGAGCATTTCTATTTATCCACCCAAGATTTACAGTGCTCCTGTAATGTGCTAAGCACTGTTTGTGGAACCATGGCTACATGATCAAAGTCATATAGACAAACCTTGCCCTCCAAATAGGTCAACTTTGGCTACTGTTGACACAAGTGCTATACCTCTTTGTCTGTACATCCCTGTGGTTTTTGGATTATTTTCTTCAAAAGGAGTTTCTCAACATTGGCACTATTTACACTTTGGGCTGGGCAAATTCTTATTGTAGGGAGCTGTCTTGTTTATGTGAAATATTAGCAGTAGCCTGACCACTATTCCTTAGACATCAGTAGCAGTGTGAAAAAACAGAACTATCTCCAGACATTGCTAAATGTTTCATTTGGTTGAGAATCACTGCCTTAGAAGTGGTGCATGGGGGACAAGAACATGGAGTTTGACTTGTTACTAAGCTATTGATTATGTATCTTTTGGTTTTGAACATCTCCCATGAGCCAAATAATACTTTCATGAATTATCGTAGTAGTTGACAACTAGGTTTATTACATAAAAACTTTCTACATTACTTTTATAAGATTTCCACAATGAAATACCACAACTAGGTGGTTATGCAACAGAAATTTATTTTCAAATAGTTCTAGGATTTGAAAGTCCAAGATTTAAGTGTTAACTACGTCGTTTCTTCTAAGATCTCTCTCATTGGTTTTTAGATGGCTGTCTGATGTGCGCATCCCTTGGTCTTTTCTCTGGGCCTATATATGTTTTAATCTCTTCTGACAAGGTTATCAGTCACAGTAGATTAGAGTCCATCGATATGACCTCATCTTGTTTCAATAACCTCTATATAATCACTATGCCTCCATATAGATTCCCATGGTGAGGTACTGGGTAATTTAGTTTATGAATTGTAGGGCACACAGTCAACCAAACATGTTTTTGGTTGTTGGAAAGCAGATAGAATTTATTAAAAAGTGAATATTATAAAATGTTAAAATTTGATGCATTTTAAAATTACTGTTCGGTCTATATAGTTAACTTCAGACTATTTGTTTCATGGTGTTGTCATTTGAACATATTTTATTTGTGATTACTGAATTGTTTGTTTTTAGGATGATAAAAAAAAATCTGTCAAATATGTTAATCACCTACTACTGTTAGCCATATGTAATCTTTGTATTGAAATAATTCACATTTGGGGCCGGGGAGTTAGCTCAGTGGTTCCAGCGCCTGTCTTGCAAGCGCAAGGGCTCGGGTTCGATTCCCCGGTAACCACATAACAATACTGGGTGTGGAGACCCACACCCAGCAGCAACCAGTACCACATACCACAGTGCCGGGCGTGGTGGCTCACGCCTGTAATCCCAGCACTCGGGAGGCAGAGGCAGGAGGACTGTGATGTGAGTTTGAGGCTGAGCTCAGGGCCAGCCTAAATCACAAAAGCGAGACCCTGTCTCAAAAAACCTAAAAAAAAAAAAGAAAAAGAAAAAGAAATAATTCACATTTAAAATTTATCTATGAAACCATACAAGTCAGTGGTGTGTAGTGTATTTTCAAAGTTGTGCAGGTACTAGTACTAACTCCTGAACATGTGGTTCACCCCAAGGAGAAATCTGGTACCTCACAGCAGCCAGTGTCTCTCCTTCCCTTTTATTCCTAGCTCTGGCAGTGGCCAATTGGTATGTGTCTATGGATTTGCCTGTGTGCACATTTTGTACACATAGAATGATACAAGAAGTGATTAAAAAAAATATGACCCTGTCCTTTAGCATAGCATGTTCAAAGTTTATCCAGGTTGCAGCATGTGTCAGTGCTTTGTTCCATTATATACACATACCACATTTTGCTTATCTACTCATTTGTCAATTAACATTTGGATTCTTTTCACTTATTTCACTGTCATAGATAATGCTGTTTTGTGGATTCATGTTCAAGCTTTTTTATGGATATGTTTCTGCTTCACTTGGGTACATATCTAGGAGCAGAATGCAGGGATCATGTGAGAATTCTATGATTAACTCTTTGAGTAAATGTCACACCATTGTGGCAACACCATTTTGCATTTGCGCGATCCTTGTGTGAGGATGCTAATTTCTCCACATCCTTACCAACATCTATTACTGACCATCTTTTAAATTAAATTATAGCCTCATTAAAACTCAGGAGGCTGAAAGAGAAGGATCACTATGAATTCAAGGCCCGCTTGAACTATATAATGAGAACATGTCTCGAAAAAAACCAAACAAAATAAATTACAGAAACCCCTAGTGAGTCTACATTATTTTTAACTTAGCAAAACTTTATTCATAGTTAAGGTAGAGGTTAGTACCTGGCTTTTGATGTGAAGGTTCTATTGGTCTTGTCTTGCTTCCCTGAAGGACTTTACTTAATTATCTCTTTCTTCCTACTTGCCTTTTGGGGGTTTTGGGTTAGCAGAAAACAGTTTAGCTCCTGCCCTTGAGGCTAGTGAGAGTCCATGCAGGGCTCACGGCCCATCTAGGGTCTGATGAGTTGGCACACTTACCATGTGCACTTTTCCAGAGTTTTCACTCTGCCCTGTAAATTATTAGGTGTGGATTTAAATGAAGGAATTTCAACTTTTTTATTGTATTTTTTCTGAATCAATAAAGAATTTACCCCCTTATTCTTCCTCACCCCTTTCTCAATTATGTGGTTTAACATTGATTTTTTTCCCCTCCTTCTAGGCATATAAAATATCTGTAGATCTCTTTTTAATGACAAATCAATTCCAACACTTTAATGTTACAGAGTCGGAAGAGCAAGTTCAAGTTTTACTCTGTCTGCTCCCTGCTCATCTTTCTGTTTAAAAAGCTTGAGTCACCCATGATTGATGGAGGACATTAGTGAGAGAAGTTAGCACCATTTTGATTTATTTTGTTTACTTTGAAAATAGTTTTCTTCACTTGTCAAATGGATTAATTATGAAAAACGAATTGTGGGACTGGGTGGGGATGAAAGTGAGGCAAAGCCAAGGCTCAGGGTCCCCGTCTAGATTAAAGGTGGCTCTTGTTTCTGCGAGAGAAGAACTCCCTCTCCTCTCCTGCAACTTCGTGCTCCGCTGAGCCGCATGTGTGGGTTTTTTAAGTCATGGACAGCATCAGTGTCAGGAAACAGTAGGTAATTTTTTTTCTAGTTTTTCAATTACAGTTGCCTCAGTTCAAATTCTTTGCCTATGCTATCTCCTCACAGCACAATGAACTTTGCCTCTGTAATATGTAAGTATCAAATACAGATCTTTCTTGGGCTGGGGATTTAGATCAGGGGTTCCAGCACCTGCCTCACAAGTGAAAGGTCCCAAGTATGATTCTCAGTACCAAAAAAACCCAAAATAAAATAAAAACAAAAAAATGATGCTCCTTGACAAAAGACAGAAGTTATATATCCATAAACCCATTACAGTTCAAAAATGCATTTAACATATCTAACCAACCAAGCATTAAAGCTTAGACCAGAATAGCTTAGATATGCTCATGGTTTACACTGGTCAAAGCCTACTGTTTGGAAAAATCATCAAATGTGGAGCCTGTTTTGTAGTAACATGTTGAGCATCTCACACTACTACTCGGGTGTTGCCCAGCAGTACCTGAGAATACTGAGCCACATTTTACTAGCACTGAAAACATCAAAATTCAAAATATTGCAGAATGTGTATTACTTTTACACCACTATAAAATCAAAAAGTTCTTACATTGCAACATTGTAACTTAGGATTATTTTATGGTAACAAAATACCTACTATATCAAGATAATGTCTTTCCTTTTTGATTGTAAGCTCTGGGGAGGCCTGGACTATTCCTTTCTAAATCACAGCCAAGTCTCCTGTGCCTAGCTCTGTGTTTCTTATGAGCTGATGCTCAGTAATTATTGAGTGAATGAAAGATGGATTAAATGTCATGAAGGTAAAAGTAGAGGGCCTGGAAGTCAGCTAATGCAGAAAGAGGAGGGCAGGATGTGGGGTGGTATGTGAAGAAATGAGTGAACAAGGGTCGTCTGCATGAAGAGCTGGAGGAAGGCGAATTCTAGTAAGAGTGGACACTCAGAGAATTACTGAATAAAATCACAGTGGAATACATTACATATAAGAAGCCGGAGCTTCAGAGGTCAAGGCCCCTTGTCCTCTCACTTTGTGTGACCATTTTCACGGACAGTAAATCAGGCTGTATCTTACCCTGTGAGCTCATGTGACAAAAGTAAATTTAGAATTTGGCTGTTAGTGAGTCAGCAATCCAAAATCCTGGAGATGAGTGCACAGCTCCCCAAGCTAGTGGTGGTCTCCACAATTGAGCTTGATGACTCTGACTGCAGGGCAGCTCCTTTTCTCTTCCCAGCTAAGCCCAGGCATGGAAAGTACCCACTCCATCCACCCTTCAATCCTTCCATTGTCATTCCGAGGCTTGCCCTTTCTGGAGCAGAAATGAGGAAAGGGAGGCTGAGAGCTGATGCAGTTCTGGGGTGAATGCTTTGCATTGGCTGGCAGCCTTCATTGTATGATTCTCCCCTTTCTAGTGAGCTGTGACTGTGGGTAGCTTTCTTTGCTTCCCAAGGAAGAGGCTCCCAAGGCAGGGCCTGGCTTTTGGCAGTGTGTGAGAGCAGCTGCCTGTCACCTCCTGTTGCCATCTTCAACACTTGGCTTCACATTTGCCTGTGCTCTGTGCCTTTCCCAATTTGTCATTATTATTTTAGTGGTAATAGAGAGGCCACTGGGAGCAGAGGCTGCCGGCACGAGCTTTTACAGTTGATTAAATGCTTAAAGAACTAAGAGAGATGTGTGCCGGCTTGTCCTTTCCTCACCTGTAGCTTGTTACATCTCATCTCACCTTTCGTTTCCTCCCTGGGTCTTAGGAATCAGAATCTACCCAGCTTGCATCATGGGAGCTTATTCTAAGTAGAGAACATGGTTTAACATTTCCCATGATGTAAATGTTTTGAAAGCAGATTTTTCGAGAGTATATATAATTCCTTGGCTTACATTGGCCCATAATCTGTTAATGTTTCTTGTCTCTAAGGGAGGAGTGTTTTATTTTGTTTTCTAAGAAATTAAGTTATGTTCCCCATGCTGGTCATAAATCCTTAAGCTCAAGGAACCTTTCTGCCTCAACTTGCTTAGTAGCTACAATTTTAGGCAAAAGAAGTTTTAGGCATAAGAAGTTGTAAAGAAGCCATGACTAGAATGAAGGTGAAATGTGTACAAGGAAAAAAAATGTGTACAAGGATGATGATCTGGTTGATGAGTTAGAAGTTTTTGATAAGTGAAAGTTAATTTTTGGTCTGGTTGTTTCACAAGAGACATAATATCATGCAATTAAATCTAGCAACTAGAAAATAACTGTCTCGGCAGGGCTGAGACTTATTCCTAACATCTCATAGAGCCACACAGAAGAGACCACCCCTTGCTGAATATTTCTGCCTTGCTCTGTAGTGGAAATTAATTTCCTGGGTGCTCCTTGGGCTATGTATATTTTCTGTCTTAGCCTGAGACTGAGTGTCTTGATACAGAAATGCAGTGCTCTTAAATCTAGCTTTTTTCCTTATATCTGACTTACATTTTTGGTAAAGCCTTTCCATTCATTTGCTCATGATTCCCTAGTGCATCTAAATAATTGAAGTTTAACTGTATTTACCATAATTCACAATTTTATAGCAATTTAGGAGAAAAGCACTTCTGAGGTTGTACCTTTTTCATCATATATCATGGTCCAGAAGATGAAGCTAAGAATGTAGTAAATTTTAATTACAGTGTAGGGCAGGCTGTTGGTCTCTGGGGTTGTTGAGGAAGGGCCAGGCAGATTGTCATGGTTCTGATGGGCAGAGGGGACCCTGGGGGCATTAGTTTTATAACAAGGAGTTTAAGAATGAGACCATTTAACAACATTTACATTCAAAGAGCATTGAGAACTTTCTAACCAGCTTTTGATGTCCATGGACGAGAAGAAAGTCCTCAAGGGCAAGATGAAACTTCTGAAAGAATTAGAGATGAAAGAGAATTGAGAAAAGGGGCCCCCCACAGACCTCATGCAGGGGAGCTGTTGTTTTATACAGATGTAGATGGGCACAGTGCTGCCATTGGTGGAGAGAATGTTGAAAGTAATGGAAATTCCATTGTTCTTCTGGCACAATGAAATGAGCACCTCCTGAATCATAGAGGTGGCCCGGGAAGATGCAGAGGAAGTGGGAAAAATGAGGAACTCCCTATCAGACAGGACAGAAGTATCTAGATATGAGGAAACACATGGTAACATGAGTCTCCTAAGCCTGGTGGTGGACTCAGTGGCTTCAAAGCCATCTGTGCCACAGTAAGTAGCTGGCATTTCAGAAGACAGGGCCATGCAAGCTGGCCTGATGGGTGTAGGTCCCAGCACCTCAGGAGCTGGGCTACTTCACTGGTGCTAGGAATGCTGAGGGTTGAGGTGCTCAGTACAGACCATTATTCATTTTGAGAATCAGGCACTGAGGACAGAGGTAGAAAAACAGGATTTATCTCTTAAGGACCGTAGGATCAGAAAAGGGATACTGACAAGGCAAGATCATAGCATGCATACACTCTTGTGGATAATCATAAACTGTATAGAGATGTAAGATTTAACCCCTGGGATGGTGCCCAGCCCCCATCTGTGTGCTCAAGGACCTGGGGATGTTAGTCCTGATGCTGAACTCAGCAACCTTCTCAGACTCCACAACCTGCCTCTTTAGGTGACTTTGTTACTTAACTAACTCATCCCTGCCATGGCTATAATTCATTTCTAAAATGAATAAAAGCTTACTGTGGTGAATTTCATTATTTTCAGGTTTTGTTTTTTTATGACTCAAGAAATAACTCCTTTTGTCTGTCCTAAGTGAGTTAGAAACTTCATGTTTTATGAACCTCCGGCCCACAAAAATCATATGTATATGTGCATGTTTGGAAGGAAATGGCAACTCTGATGAAAGCTTTGGGATAGATGTGGTTGGGGGTAGAGGACCCTCCAGGGCCCAGTGAGGTAAGGCAAAGGGAGAGGGAATTTAAGGACAATATGAGAGAGAAATGGGTTTCACAAGGCTTGTTTTTCTGCTTGGAAACACACTGGTGGCAGATGTGAGAAGGACTGCTCTCGGAGAAGAAACAATCTCCCTTCTTTTTCCAGCCATCGCTTAGGACTCACACAGGCAGGGGAAGGGGTGTGTGGACTGGGATGTGTTCCCAGTATAGAGGATGAGCTGGAGAGGAGGGGACAGGGAGCCATGTCGGGGAGGCCAGCTGCCCTTGTGACTGTCTCACCCTCACACACAGCCTGTGAACAGTTCCCTGTCTGACAGGGCCAGGCTGCCTCCACACTGGGCAGGGAAAAGCTTTGGCTAAGAGGAAGCAGAGCAGAGTGACCGGTTCTTTTGTGAGTGTAGGCAGGGTTGGACACTGCATGGCTACACCCTGAGCAAGATCTGTGCTTGTTTCTAAGGATTCCACTGAGGGCTAAGGACAAAGTTAATATCCCAGGTGACCTAGAATCCTTGAATAAAAGGCAGCATACTGGATAAGATGTGGTGTGGGCTACTCATTGGGTGCTGGGCAAGCCAATTACTACCTACTTTGGGGTGGGAGGGCCATTTATGAGACAGGGTTATTCTCAGAAGTTATTTTGTCCTTTGTTTTAAAGCTAACTTTAAAAAATTGTCCAAAAATATGTGATGTTTAAAAAACTAGAAAATATTACTGAGAAAATTTAAATGATCCATAAGTTCACTTCAGCAGGCATAATCACTCAACATTTTGGGACTGCAGTGTCCAGTATCTGTTGTGTTTATAGATACACAAAAGTCAACAACAATAGGAGCATATTGGCGAAAACTATTTCATTTGCCAGCATCCTCTAGATTGTTGGCCATGGCACTTCCTTATAGGATGGTGCAGGAATGCCCCATCACATCGATAAGTCATCATTCCCTGATGTTGGAGAGTTCAATTATGATCATCCTTTTGCTATTTGTTTGTTTGTTTTGACACAGAGGACCTTGCAGACACTAGGCAATTGTTCGACCACTGTCAGACCCTTTTAAGTTGTATCTTTGAGGCAGGGTCTTCCTAACTGACTCAAAGTAGCTTTGAATTTATGATCCGTTGGTCTCAGCTTCCTGAGTAGCTGATATTATTGTTATACTCCATTATCCTTGGCCAGCCTTTAACTTTCAAAAATGGCATTTCACTGTGCCTTACTGCAGCTAAGTTCCTTTTCTAGGAATTTATTTTAAAGAGATAATTAAGAACATTGCCAGATAAAAATTCCCTTTTTAAGTCTTTGGATTTATATCACTAAATTAACTAGCCAACTTTTTTATATCCTTTTCTCCCAGCAAATATATGCAAGTGAAAGTGTGGCTGGGGCCTCCCAGGAAGATGCCTGGGGATCTTATCTTCCAGGAAACTATTCATCATAGTTCTTCAGAGATTGAAGCCTCCTCTATCTGGCACAACAGAAGCAAAAACAAAACAGCAGCAGCAGCAGCGATAAAAACAACTGTAAATTGGATGTTTAACTAAATCAAATTTTCCTTTTGTTTGCTGGTGATGAAGATCTGCTTTATTGGGTATTAAAAATCTTCACTGGAGGAACAGAGCTTTTAATTAGAGGCTGGCAATGGAGTAAGGTATACAATTAGCCTTTCTGATCCTGAAAATGTTGTCAGAGGAGGATCGGGGTGCAGGCTGCTGGGCCCCCTAGGTGACAGCATGGCTCCTGCCTACACCCACTGAGAGCTTTTCAGAACCTTGCCTAATTACCCAAACCAAGAGAGCCAGCTATGCCAGCAAGTCTGCAACAGGCTGCTAATTGTTTTCTTGCTTTCCAGTCAGCAGAAGTTCTGCCATCATCCAGAAAAAAGAAACATTAGTTTAGGTAGACATTCTAGGCCCAGCATCTAGAACCTGGCCTGATACAAAGCCATCAATAATTTGTGGGAAAAGTGAATAAAAATTCATTCATTATGATGCATGTTTGCTCTTTGTGCAGTTTCTTTCTATGTACTGGCTAGAGTGGACTGAAGTCTATTGGGTCTTTTTTTGTAACAGGTGTGAAAATAAATCTGAGACAAATTTCCAAGATCATGTAAAATTCCCTTTTTCTTTTTCAAAGGTGTTACATATGGGGTGTGCTCTCTGGGTGTGACTTTTGAAGTCTACTTGTTTTCCAGTTTCCTTTAGCCCCAGCATCTGAGAAGCCCTGTGCAAGTTCAGGCAGCAGGGTGCGGAGAGTGAAGAAGAGAGGAAGAGAAGCTGCCCATACTGTGGACATGTTGCAGGACAGCAGTGGCTCATAGCAGAACACAGCGGCACTCTGACAATCCTTCATCTCAGATGAGAAAAGATTCCAAGCATGGACCATACTGCATTGCACTGTGAGAGCTGTCACGCTCTGTTAATGTGACCAGGATCCTTCCTGAGGGGTGGCAGAGAGACTGAGCAAAGCTAGGTTTGTCCTACCAGATGACTCAGGCTCTATGAGGAACTGGTTAATCCTATCTGGGTCCGACGCCAAAGACTGAGTATTAATTGCTATCTATCTCCTGGCTTCAGATCATAAAACCCAAAGGGAGTGGAGATGGAGAGAACAGGTGAGTAAGATCCACACTATGATGGAGAACTGTACATTGAGCACATGGGGGTAAATAGAGTCAATAAGGAGAAATAGTCACTCAGCAAGTCAAACGTCTGACTTTCCTGAAGAGCCAAGCCAGGATGCAAAACAGCTGGCCAACGTTTTAATCAAGGGAGGGCAGCTGCTCTGCCTCCCAAAGAGGGAACTCTTTAATGAAGCCGTGTTGCCTTGTTTATCAGTGGAAGGAAGAAACAATTGATTTGGCCACCTGGATGGAAGCCAGCTTCAGAAACCCAGCTGTATGTGAAGAGACTGGTGTGCCTGACAGGGAGACAGAAGCCAGGGCATGTTTTAGGAAGAGATGCCACCCAAATCCTTAGATGGAATTTAGACAAAGCCATCAGGGGCTGAGCAGATGAACAAGCCAGCAGAGGTGAAGGCCTGTGTTGCAAAAGCCAGGCTCAGGTCCTTGTGGTTGAGAGGCCGATCCCTGCAGGGGCTGTGCGTTTCCCATATGAAGAGCAGTGCCAGGAATGTGCACTGTAGGTGCATAGTAAGGAACTTCGTCTGGTTGGTTGCCAAAGGTTCTTCCAGTACTGAGTTATACCAGTAACTGCCTTCCTTAGCCACATTGAACATGAATGATTTATTAAAGCAGTGGGAATTTCCTTAATTTTATTTCTCATTTGTCTTTTTCCTCCTTTTTGAAATTATCACAGGGTCTTTGCTCCATCAAGGTTCAGCAACTGAAAAAGAGATAGATAGATGGTGTAGTGTAGGCAGATGAGATTTCCTGCAAGGGGGACATGGCAAGCTCACTCCTCTGGGTCTTTACCTAGTCCCAGACAATCCTACTGATTCTCATGATCCCTCAGTTTTTCCCTGCTTCTTAGGACCATTGGTTCATTCATTTGTTCCTATACTGGATGGGAATTTTCAGACATTCACCATCTACCTTCCCACTGATTTGACATTCACAGGAAGGGACCTGTTTCTGAGGGGGTTCTGTACCCAACATCCTTAGAGTAAAACATCACCTCACATTCCACATCTGTCCTCCCTGCAAGTAGCTCAAGATTACTTACATGAGTACATTCTCATTTAAAACTTCTATCTTTTCCAGAAAGCTTATTAAAGATGTGATTAAAGAAATAAACATTAAAATTTGCTTATTGATGGATCTAGATTTCTTCTGGTTCTGAATGCAAGATCTGAATACCACAATGATGGCAGGTTTGAAGTCTGTTCATTGGGCACCTGTGCCAGGGTGTCAGGAACAGTGCTCAGGTCTTGAGGCTGGGTTCATGATCATATACACACAGACCTGGCTTTTGTTTCTGCATATCTTTGTCTCCATAAGGATGATGGTCTATGGAAATGACATCAGAGTACCTGCAGAAAGCGTCTGGATAGAGGAAGTCAGTGTGGTCCAATCCTGAGGCAGCTTAGGGCACTCCTGTGGTGGTTGTGGAGGTGGACATGACTTCACTCTGTATCTAGTTATGAGCTACAAGATGAAGCTATCCCCAGCCTCATCCCACGCTAAGGTGTCATGCATGCTTACCAGGCACTCTACAACTAAGTGATATCCCCAGACAATGTGAAGGATTTTGAATCCACTTTTCCCTCTGTGCTGACATGTCGTGATGGCTCGTGTAAGTGGCTGTGACTCAGAAACCAGCCGGCCACAGGGGATAGCAGGTACGCACATATATGAGTGGGAATAAAAAGTAACCCCTCGCTCATTTTGGAGAAGTAGATACTTGAGCTTCTAAGAGTTTCTAGAAGAAGCCCAGCCCAAATAAGGCTAGGTATTTCCCATGGGAGACTGGCTTTACCACCTTCTATACACTCTTCTGGCCGAATGTGCTCAGTGATACTGGGGACGTGGTGGAGCAGACTTGCTACATTCATTCTGATGCCAGTCTGATATAAACACCCATCTCATCTGAGACACAGTTGTATTTTGTATGAAAGAAAAACCTCTTTCCCTTATAAAATGCAATTACACATAAATAGTTCATGTCATCTGCTCTTGAAATTTTAACAGCAGGACTTAATGCTGCTCGTTGCCATGGTAACAAGCTAAGTTAGTGGTTTTGAATTTTACTGTATTATTCTGTGGTGGGAAAGTTCATTTCTCTATGCACGTGTGTGAAGGTTCCCTTAGCATATAGGGGAAAGTTTATTTTATTTTTTTCACAGATCATAGTGTCAGAAAAATTAGGAGTTAAGACTCTTACCTTTGTTCAGATAAACATACTGCAAAAATTGAGCCCCGTATAGAGTTTTCTATTTCTTGCTCATATCCTTTCTTTCCTACACCCTCTTTCCTTCATCTTTATTAAAGAATAATTAGCAAATAAGATTGTCTTTACTATGCACAAGGTGATGTATATATATTTATATATATATATTCATTATTAAGTAATTAAATCAGTCTAACATCAGTCACCTCATCTACTTATTTTTCTGTGTGATGACATTTAATATCCATTAATGCTGCAATTTGATCCTTTTAAATTTATCTTTTGCTTTTGTTTCCTGTCATGTTGAGGTGAAATCCAAAGATATCAGTTCTCAAACTAAAATACGTACACTAGGAGGTTAAACCCCAGAGTGAGTTTGTCAGGGGATCTCCTAAGAGTGGATCAGCTCATAAGGTCTCTGCCTTCATACGGACATTTGTGTTGTGGGTTGCTGTTGTTATTTGGGAGTGGGTTTGTTACTGCAATAATGGCTTTTTAATAAAAGCAAGTTGAACATCCTCTTGCCTACTCTCCTTTGTGCTTTCTTGGCTTTCTGTATTTTGCTATGACATGATATAGCACAAAGTCCCTTACCAGTTACCGGTGGATATCTCTTTGACATACTGATGTAATTTCCTTTGGAATATATGTGCAGAAGTAAAATTTTTTGGTCAAGCAATAGTTCTGTTTTTAATATATGTATTTTTTGGTCCTGGAGAACAAAGTTGAGACTTTGCACTCACAAAACATGTGCCAGAACTACTGAGCTAAATCCCCAGCCCTACTACTTTTAATTTTTTGATGAATCTGTATGCTGTTTTCTATAGTGGATGTACTAATTTCCATTCCTAGCTACAGTCTACAAAGGTTTCCACTTTTCTAGTTCTTCACTGATACTTATTTTTTATTTTTGTAATTTATAGTTGTCATTCTAACAAGCATGAAGTGATATTTTATTGTGGTGTAAATTTGGATTTACTCGATAGGTAATAATATGAGCATTTTCTTATATACCTGATGATGATTCATGTGTCTTCTACTGAGAAAAACTTGTTAGATTCTTCACCCCTTTTAAAATCATTATCTATTTTCTTATTATTTAACTATGCAAGTGTGTCATATATTTCAGATACTAATCCCAAATATCAAGTGTATCAGATGTGTGGGTTGCAAATATTTTCCCTCATTCCATGGATTTTTCTTTTCACTTTACTAATTGCTGTGTAGAAGCTTTAAGTTTAATGAAATCACATTTGTTTATTATTTACCTTTGCTTCTTATTTTTCGGGGCTTAAATTCAATAACAATAATAACAACAACCACAATAACAACAATTGCCTGAGCCAATGTCAATATTTTTATCCTATATTTTCTTCTACTAGCTTTACAGTGTCATGTCTTCAGTTTCAGCCTTCAGTTTATTTTGAATTATATTATTAGACAGTGTGAAACAAGGTTCCAATTTAACGGAGTTTCCTCAATTTCATTAATTGAAGAGATGATCCTTTCTCTAAAATGTATTCTTAGCATCTTTGTTGGTAATTAGTTGGACATAAATATATGGATTTATGTCTGAAGTTTCTATCCTATTCCATTGGTTATATGTCTTTTTTATGTCAGTACCATATAGTTTTAGTTACTAAAGTTTTATATTATATGTTGATATCATGTAGTGTGATGATTCCAACTTTATTCTTCTTATAAAAGATTTCTTTGTTTATTGGAGTCTTTTGTGCCAAGAATTATTTCTGTTTCTGTAAAAATGATATTAGAATTTTGATAAGGGTTGTATTGAATTTGTAGATCACTCTGGATAGCATAAGCATTTTAGCAATGTTAATATCTTTTCATCTATTTGTATCTTTTTCATTTTCTCACTAATGTCATATAGTTTTCAGTGCACAGATTTTTCTAGTTTGATCAAACGTATTATTGCATACTTAATTTTTGATGCTATTGTAAATGGAATTGTTTTCTTGTTTTTTGTATTGGATAATTTCTTGTTAATCACTGATCTTTGCATGTGGATTTTTATATCTTGCAACTTTATTGAATTTGTTTGTTAGTTCAACAGTGTTTGTTTGTTTGTTTTGGTGTAGTCCTTATGGTTTCTTTATATAAAGTCATGTGACCAAGCATAGACATTTTTTAATTCTTTTCCTATTTGGATGTTTTAAATTTGTTTTTCTTGTTTTACTACTCTGGCTAGGACTTCCAGGACTATACTGAACAGAAGTAGAGAGAGTGGGCATTCTTGCCTTGTTCCTGATCACAGAAGAAAACTTTTCAACTTTTTACCATCTTAACAATGAATTGGTCATATATGGCCTTTATCATGTTGTACTGCTATTTTCTCATCCTATACACACAAAGTTTTGTGGACTTAGAGCTTGGTCTCCAGTGTAAGGGTTTTGAGAGGTGGTGGATTTATAGGAGGTGGAACCTAATGTGGTAGAAGGTAAAGAGAAAACCCTCAGGAGGGTTTCACAAGAGTGCATAAGGTGGTCTTAGCTTTCTGTTACTATGATAAAATATATGAGATAACTTATAAAGAGAAAGTTTTTATTTTGGCTGAAGATTTAGAAGTTTAAGTCCATTATGAATTGACTTCTTTGCTCTGGGCCTGTGGCAAGGCAGTGCATTATGACAGAACATAGCAGAATAAAACTATTTATATCATGAATCAGGGAGCAAAAGGGAAAGAGGAACAGCCAAGGACCTACAATCTCCTTCAAGGATATATATCAAATAATCTAAGGACCTTTCACAAGGACCCACCTCCTAAAGGAGTGCTATTTCTCAATAGCACTACACTGGGCACCACATCTTAACACATGGGTCTTTGAGAGATATTCAAGCACCAGTCTATAACAAGTTTCATAGGACTGTCTTAGTCTTTGCAAGAATGAATAATTATAACATGAGTTTGATTTTTTCTTTCTTCCTGTCATGCCAGCTGAACTCTCATGCACATATTCTAACCATTTTATGCCATTTGTAATGTTATGCAACCAGGGGACCTGCTACACCTGCTGGCACTATGCCATTTGAATTCTCCAGTTATCAAAATCATAAGCTAAATTTCTTTGCTATGTACTCTACTTGGGGTCTGATATTTTGTTAGAGCAACACAAATCTAAGACAGTTATATTTTGTCTGCAGCCAATTTGTTGAACACTTTCTTTCCATGAATGCATGTTGAATTTTATCCAGTGTCCTCTCTGGATGTACTGAAATGGACATAAGGGCTTCATCTTTGATTATATTTATGTAATTATATTTATGTACTGTAATACCACTTGCATTGATTTATATATGTTGAGCAATCCTTGTATGTAAGGAATAAAACTGGCTTTATCTTAATGTATGATCCTTTTAATGTGTTACCGAATATTTTATATCCATGTTCATCAGGGATATTAAACTGTTAGTTTCCCTTCTTATAGTATCTACATTTAGTATCAGGATAATTCTCACTTTATAAAATGAGCTTTAAATTACTTCCTCTTTTATTTTTGGAAAACTTGAATGTTAATTCTTCCTTAAATGTTTAGAAGAATTCTGCAGTGATGGCATGAGGACCTGGGTTTTTCTTTGGTGGGAGCTTCTGGATTTAATCTCTTTAATTATTTTTTAGTCTGATGTGTTTTTTAATCCTTCATATTTCAGTCTTGGTATGTTCCTAGGAATTTATCCATTTCTTTAAGTTATCCAATCTGTTGACATAAAATTTTTCATAGAAATCTCTTGAGAGGCTTTGTATTTCTGTTGTCTCAGCTATTTTTTTCTTTTATCATTATATATGATCGTTTTTCCTTTGGATTCTAGTGTTTTAGTCACTTTCCTATTGCTGAGACTTAAGAGAGGAGGATATCCAGCTACTCATCTCATAGTAACATGAATCCACTGACGGGAATAGTGCTCTTATGATCTCATCTCATTCTCAAAACCCCACTTGTGAAAAGGAGACTATTTGGGCAGATTTGAGACCTACACCATAACATATATCTGATTTACCATTTTAAATAAAAACAGTTTATTGAGCTTTTCTATTTTCTACTTCATTTACTCATGTTCAACTTTTATTATTTCCTTCCTTCTGCTAACTTTGGATTTGGTTTATTCTTCTTTTTCTAGATCTTTCTGGTATAAATTTATGTCTATACTTAGAATGTTTTTTAAAATCTTTATTGGTACATTAAATATACACATCATGATTGCACTCCATAATGGGGATTTGTACCAGTATAAGACACAACTTAATTCTCATTTTTTCCCATAGCCCTACCCACCCTACCACTGCCCCATACACATAAAATTTGTTTCCTTACTTTTTTGTTACGATCTCAACATTTTCCCCCTTCACCCTATTAGAATGGCTTTTTAACAAGAATTTATTGCTATAAATTTCTGTCTCAAATTATTTTTCTATATACTACAAGCTTTAATAGTTTGTGTTGTCACTTCACTTGCATGTATTTTTTTTATTCCTTTTCAATTTCTCCTATTACCTATTTGCTCCACAGGATTGTGTTAATTTTCCCATAATGTGGATTTTTCCAGTTTTCTGTTTGATTTTTAATTTCATAACATCGTGGCTGGAAAATATAGTCAATATAATTTAAGTATACTTAAATTTGTTAAAAATTGCTTTGTGGAATAGTATAGGACCTACCCTGGACAATCTTTCTTATGCAGTTGAAAAGAATTTGTATTATGTTGCTATTGGATGAAATGTTCTGTGTATATCTGTAAGGTCCGTTTGCTTTGTAGTATTGTTCATGTCCAATGTTTCCTTATTGATTTTTTGTCTCAATGATCTGTCTGCTGTTCAAAGTGGGATATTAAAGCCCCCCGGTATTCTTGTGTTGCTGTCTCTTTCTCCCTTCATAGTTGCCTTGGATACTTAAATTTTTCAGTGTTGTTCAATGATATAATTTTAAATCTTCTTTATCAATTGACCCCTTTATTATTCTATAATGATATCCTCTGCCTCTTATGAATTTATTAACTTGAAGTCTGTTTTTCTTATATAATTGTATCCACCCTAGTTCTCTTCTGTCTTTTTAAAATAAAATATATCTTATTCCTACACTTTCACTCAATATATATTTTTAAAATTAAATACTGCCTTGTAAGGAGCATTTATTTAGCTTGATCTTATTTTTTAAAACACCAATTTAGCTATACTACATTTTAATGGAAACTAATTCATTTATATTTACACTAACATATAGTATGTTTTTCTTTTACTGCTGTAGCAAGGATTGAACTCTACACGTTGTACTTGCTAGGCAGGCATGGGGACATTTAAAGTAATTTTTGATAAACAAAGACTTAACTTCTACCATTTTGTTAATATTTTTCTCCTTCTATATCTTTTATTACATTATTCTCTTGATTTTTCCTTTGTGATTTGATAATTTTTTCATAAAAGTACATTTTAATTCCTTTCTATTTACCATTTGTGAATCTAATTCTGATTTTTTCTTTGTGATTATCATGAGGCTTATATAATGCATCTTATAATTACAACATTCAATTTTAAAGTGATATGTTAGTTTTTGACTGCATTCAAAGCTCTACATTTTAATTTCTTCCCTGATATTTTATAATATTAATGTAACAATTTACATCTTTTGTATGTCATATATTCATTAAGAAATTATTGTAGTTATGGGGATTTTAAATGTTTTTTCTCTAAATATTTTTTTTCCTTGAAATCAGGTCTTACTATATTACTTTCTGTGGTTTCAAATTCTCTTGGGCTCCACCTAACTTCCTGCCTCAGCTTCCTGAATTCAGAGACCCATGCAGTCAGCCAGCTCTAAACTTTTCTACTAAAATTAAAATGAGATATGTACTATCACAGAAATATTAGAGTATCGTGAATTTGATAGTGTTCCTATCTTTACAGTGAGTTTTGTACTTTCCCTTGTTTTTATGTTGCTGTTGCATTTTACTTCTCCCTCTACTTTCTACCTGGTAGTTGCCAGTTCCTAGACTTTGTATAACTGACAAAATTCCTTTCGTCTTATTCTAGAATTTCTTCTCTTTTTTCTTGCTCTGTTTGTATGCTAGTAGGATACTTTATACTTCTGAATTGTACTCAATTACTTTTTCTCATGTCTGCTAATTACAGACAAGTGTTTGCGATGTGGTAAATATATAACTCCTAGAAGTTTCAAATCAGCAGCTTCCTTCTTAGAGATTCTTTTTCTATTGCACTTTCTTTACCCAACATCTGTGTATAAATCCAAGGGAAAGACTCAGACTGCTCTGGGTTGAAGCATATCTCCACTTTGAGCCACTCATTCTGAGCTAAGTAATGACCTACTATCATTGATTAGATCTGGGCCACACGTCTAGGGGCAGGGCCTGGAAGTCCCAAGCAATAGGTATTATAACAGACAACAGTGACTGGAAGACTATGAGAATTTTCTTTTCTTTTCGAAGTACTGGGGGATTGAATTTAGGCCCTTGCACTTGCAAAGTTGGAATGGTAACACTGAGCTAAATCTCCGGCCAAGAACTTTCTTCTCTTTCACCATTTCATAGGGAAAACATGTAGTTCATGTCAGGAGATTAAAAGAAAAGTAAAGCTCCTCTGTTTTTCCTTACTGCCTTATGACTGAGATGTCTTAGTGTGTGAAAGTCAGCTTAAATTATAGGTGAAGATGGCTGACTTAAAGTTTTTATTTTTTTGTTTTGTTTTGTTGTTGTTTTGGTACCAGACATAGAACCCAGGGACACTCTACCACTGAGCTACATCCTCACCCCTTCTTATTTTTGTTTTGAGACAAAATCTTGTTAAGTTACCCAGGCTGGCCTTAAGCTTGTGATCATCCTGCCTCAGCCTACAGAGTAACTAGCATTACAGACATGCATTACTATGCATTACTATTGGAACTTTTAAAATTGAGTATTCCATGATTGCCTTACAGTCAAAGCCAAAGTTTATAAGTCTCATCATCAGTTGAGCTTCTAATCAAAATATTATTGTCCTGACCTTTAATAAGGCAGGCAAGTTAAGATTATCAGACACCTCAGGAAATCTTGTAATATGACCGAAGTTAATAAAACTAGAAATATACTCCTGGTATCTTTATCTCTATTTTATAGTTGATTTTTTCATACTTTCTTCTGTCATTTTTTTCTCTCCCTCTCTCTCTTTAATTTTTTTGTGATACCAGGGATCAAACTCAGTCCTTGTGCTTCCAAGGTAGGCGCAGTACCACTTAGGCCCTTCTGTCATTTCTATAGGCATCTTTTTTCATGTATGTTCTCCAATGTTTAATTTTCAAGACTCTCTTCTTATTCTCTGAATAGTATTTTCTATAACATTTTTGTCTCATTGTAAAACTTTATTACACTGCGACAATAGGAAGGTCTCCAGAGGTTTCCAGAGTGGAAGAAAAAAATGTGTCACAAAGGATCATGAAACAGAATGTCTTTGAATTTTCAAAGTAGTACTGGAAGTTAAGGACAGCACTTCCCAACCTAGAATTTTGTATCCAGTGTAGCACTAAGAAAGTGTAAGGGATGAATTACATTCTTAGACATTTAACACTCTTGTACTCACAAAGTTATTGGGAAATGTACCCTCAATTAGCATTTGAACTAAGAGAGAGGGGAAAACATAGAATCTGAATATGGAATCTAACTGAATTATAAAGGAACTTCTGCCACTCAAGGGAACGGAATCCCTGAGTAACAACTGTGCACCAAATACAAAGGCATCTGGCCCAGCCTGGGTCAAATCAGCAGGAACATTTCTTTCAAAAGACTCATGCTGGAAAAATAGCATGTGGGAAAAGAAAGTAAATGAAAAATTCCAACTATGGAAGATAATAAATTTCTAAAAGTAGACTTCTATTTCTTCTTTCTTTTGTATTGCAAAAGATATCAAAGTAGTAGCAAAAAAAGAAAAAAAAAAGAGTTCAATATGTTTGCCTCCGAGAGCTAGGGATAGGTACGATACAGAGAGAAAGAAGGCCAGCATTTTTATAGCAGACTTACAGTTGTGAACTCTTCATTTCTGTATATCACTGTGATCAAGGTAGCTTAGATGTTGGGACTAGCTCCTCTGCAGTTGCCTTTGTGATTGGTGAGTGCTGCTTTCCCAAGAATGGGCAGCTTCATGACTCATTTATATTCTGCACAGAAATGCTGGTAACTGTAACTGCTGCTGACAAACAGCTCTGTCATCTTGTCCACTGCATTGTATCTCCAAAACCAGTTTCTTCCTTATTGAACTAAATATGGTTTCTTTTGTCTTAATACTGAACATGATTTTAAATATTTCCTTGAGTATGAAACTACATGAAATGTATGGGAGCTATTGTGAATAGTGATGGGAAACAGGAAGGAGAGGTTCATGGATGGAACCAACATGATGTGCAGTTTAGAGAAGCTGACCATGTCTCAGGGTCCATCAGTGAATAAAGAAAATGTGCTATACAGATATCTGAATGTTAAAACACTACTTTAGCAACACATAGCAGAACACCAGACCACTAATACTTTTTCTTCCCATTTAAAGAGAATTTCGTACACTTTGGTCAACATTTTTCTTTTCTGACTTGGCCTCCCCTGCAACCTTAAAAAGAGGAAAATTCTATGACCTGTGACAACATGGGTAGAAAAAAAGGGTACTATACTAAGTAAAATAAGTCAAGCTTAGAAATACTGTATCAGCCCAATTATATGTGGAATGTACCAAAACTGATCTTTTGATATTATATTTTGAATCTGAAGTGTCTTCCAGAGGCTCATCTTTTAAAGGCTTTGTCTTCATCTTGTGGTGTTATCAGGTGATGGTAGAGCTTGTCAAAGGCGGAGCCTCATAGGGAGAAGTTAGGTCACTAGAACGGTGCTATTGCAGAAGACGTTGATACTTTCTTCTTTTTGTTTCCCAGCTGCCGTGAGGTGAGCAGGCCTCTTGGGCTATATGGTCCTATCATGATGTCCTGGACTGTGGACTAAGCCTCTAAAGTCACAAGCCAAAATAAATCTTCTTTTTAGGCTTATTACTGAAGGTACTTTGACATAATAATGCAAAGCTGACTAACACACAAAGAAACAAAGTAAGCTGGTGATTACCACAGGCTGGGAGTGGGGAGGATGAGGATAGAGATGTTGATCAAAGGGAAGAAAGTTCATTCAGGCTGGAGGAATACATTTTAATGGCCTGTTGCATATCATGGTGGCTACAGTGAATATTAGTATACTGTATAAAATTTTTAGTGATGTTCAATGTTGTCACCACAAAAAATAATAAATTGGTAGAGTGATAAATATGCTCAGTTTGATTGAATGTTGCTGTAATGTATGTATACATCAAAATACCACATCATACTCCCCAATTTTAAACAATTACTATTTACCAATTAAAAAATAAATTTTAGACAAGTGTAGTGGTACATGCCTGTAATCCCAGCACTGTGGAAGGCTAAAGCATTGGAATGGCAAGTTTGAGTCCAGCTTCAGCAATTTGACAACTTAGTGAGTCCTTGTCTCCAAAATTAAATAAATAAAATTTTAAAATATGACTTAAAGGATATGTCCAGAGTCATGTGGATGAAAGCAGGGAAGGCTGTAAGTATCAGTGCCATGCAGTGATTATCCAGTTATTTCCATCCATACAGGGACTTGCCTATGCTCTGGAACAAAGAAGACTCTTTTCTCAGTGAATATGTCCAATAAAATGTTCCATATATGCAAAGAGCGTGTCTGAGAACTGTCTTCCTACCATACGTGTTTTTATTTAATTAGCAACAAACACAGGCAATTTGTTACTGAGAGTCTCTAACAGAGACAGATTGCCTCAGAGAAGGATAGATGTGGACTTTCTTACCCTGAGGAGAAAGAGCTAGAGCATTCAGCTCCCTCGGCTGAATGTATTGTTCATGTCAGTGAACGTGCCAACATCTCCATAAAGCCTTCTGGTATGACTACAGCACAAACTGGTATCTCCTCTTAAGGTTTCACATAGCTAATTACCTCAGATATCTTCTGCTACTTAAATAGTACTGAAAAACAGCATGTAACATAACACTTAGTCTTCATCCATAGTACATTATGTTAGACACAGTATTTTGTTTTCTTTTTTAAAATTTTTTAATCTTTCTTGGTACATTACATAAACGCATCATGATTGCACTCTGTAAGGGAGATTTGTACCAGTATAAGACACAACTTAATTCTCATTTTTTCCCATAGCCCTACCCACCCTACCACCCCCCCATATACATAAAATTTGTTTCCTTACTTTTTTGTTACACTCTCATCATTTT
>PVIR01006378.1:0-66367 GCA_004026965.1 Petromus typicus
GGGACTCTATGCCTCACAGCCAATGTCTTCAAGAGTCCTACCTAATTTATCTTCCAGCAGGTTTAGTGTTTCTCTATTTAGAGCTTTGACCCATTTTTATTTTATTTTAGTGAATAATAAACTTGTTTCTTGCCCAGCCTGACTGTGGTCACCTCTAGCGCCCTCTGTAGGCCACCTGCAAGTTCCTTCCTTTGAGGCCTCAAGTTTCGAGGCCTGTTCCAGGCAGAATGGACAAGATGACTTTTGTATGTGTGTGTGTGTGTGGGTGGGTGGGTGATGACAGTGGTGTCATCTCAAGATCCCTTTACTCAGCAGGAAGGAGCTGCTGGAGGGTGGGTGCCCTCCCTGGATGCTCTCTGAAAGCCCCAGAGCCCTGAGTGCCCAGCCCAGCCCTAGCCACCCCTTGTTAACTAAAACCCAAAGGGCCAGGCCTCTATGCCTGTACCCATGCGATCCCTCTGGGCCACCTGCCCTTCCTCACCTTCATCCCAAAAGCTAACTCATGTGCCTTCTGTTGGGCCTGCTTCAGTGTCACCACGTCTGTTGGCCTGGGATTCACGGGCACAAGAAATCCTGTGGGCTGAGGTGACACCAGAGCTGGCACATAGCATGCTGGGACACCAGAGGCAAACGAGCTCCATGCAGTGGGCCACACTGGTGCTCCAAAAGTCCAGCCAGTCAGCAACGGCGTGTGTGCTGGGAGGGTGCACCCATGATCTTGTCCTCCTCCGTCTCCTTCCACTCAGCCACAGGAAGGTCAGCCAAGCAAAGGCCCAGGATCCAGGGCTGGCAGGTCCTTCCTGGTAGCCCAGGGTTGCTCCCCTCCTTCTTGGGACCAGGCTGGCCTCCTCACCCTTGGAACAGCCTGTGCCCAGTCAGCGATGACTCAGGTCCCCCTCACCACTCCCCTGCAGGAAGAAGCCCCGTCACTATCACAGCTGTCTACGTAAAAATAGCTTCGATTCACAGATGCAAGAGAGGCTGTGGGGAGGGAAGCCATTTCCAGCTGCCCCTCTTCCTCTGGGACTTTCAGCTTCACAGGTCATCTCCTCCGCCCCTCACACAGCGATGCCTGGCATCACTGTGCACACTCTGATATGCGGAGAGCTAAGGTGCTGTGCCTAAGATCACACGGTAAGTTCACGGTACATTGAAACACGATCCCTGGCTCTTCCCCAAAACATGGGCCTCCTCCTTAATAAACACCATGGCCACAGCCCAGTTACAAAGAAAAAGAGGCAAGTAGGAGGCTGGAACTTGTTGAAGGGTGAGGGACAATTTGATGGTAGATTGCTTGCCTAACATACCTGAGGCCCTAGGTTGTTTTCTTGTTTTGGTTTATGCAGTTTTTTGGTTTTGTTTGTGGGTTTTGTTTTGTTTCTTTTTAGCACCAGACGGGAAAAAAAAAAAAAAAGCCTGAGCATGGTGTATTACCACTACTCAGGAGGCTGAGGCAGGAGGTTCACTGTGAGTTCGAGGCTATCTTGAGCTACACAGTGAGTTCAAGTCCAGCCTGAACAACAAAACCAGACCTACCTTGAAACAAAAAAGGCTGGTGCCCTGTGTGACATGCACCACACCAGGCAGAGGGTACAGAGCAGGACAAAAAACAAGCCCCTCCCCGCCCTTGTGGAACCCACAGTTTAGTAGGGTGAATGGGTGTGTTAAGGATTTCCTTCTACTATGAATCTGCTAAGCATATTCACATGGGCTGTGCTGTTTAATTTTCACCAATGTCCCCATAAGGCAGCAGAGTAGGTATTTGTCAGCAGCATTGGTCACCAAGGCCTGAGGAGATCCCCCTTCATGAGGAAGGACCCACCTTCTGCTCCCAGAAACCTGACACACCCTCTGCCTCGAAGCCAGCATGGGCCGACAACCAGATGTGACCACTCCCTACGGCCACCCCAGATGCCACATCGCAGAGTGGCCGTCGGCTCCTTTCAGCAGTCAGCGCAGTTGGTAACGAAAGACCCATATGTGGCTTCCAGGGGCACAGGTCCCCCACGTGCCGCCGGGGCAGCCCATGTCGCTGCCAATGGAGTTGTCTGTCCCTCCAGCTCTGCGCAGAGACGCTGAGCACAGCTCCTTAGCCGGAGGACATGGGACAAAGTCCCACATACCGGAAGGCATCTGGGGTGAGCCTTTCTTAGGGCCCAGTTGCCCCAAACCTGTGCCTTTAAAGCAGCCCCTGAGCTACTTCCCTCCTTGCTAGGCTGCACCTGCTCTACCTGGACCTACAGACACTGTCACCCCCTGAAGCCACTCACTGCTGCTCCTGTCACCATAGAGTTAGCAGCTTCTGGAGCTGGGAGCCATGGAGCCAGGGCACTCTGAGCCCAGCCCCGCATGGCGCCCCCACCTCCACCTCCTTGGGCGGCCTCTGCTCGCGCCTCCTCTGGCCTTTCCACGCTCTCTCCCGAGTGAAACCTCAGAGCGGGCGGAGGGGAGGTGCACACCTGTAATCCCAGCCCTGGGGCACCGAGCCAGGTGGATCCAATATCTGAGACCAGCCTGGGCTGCAGAGCAAGATCTTCTCAGAGACCCAGACTAAAACAAATGAGTGTCCGGCTTCCTTCTGCACCACCTGAGAGAGGCCCTCGCACAGTCTCAGTGATAAATGTGTGTGTCCGTGTGTCGGTCTGTCCTGCCGGGTAGGTACAGCCCCCAGGCTTGATGGGTACTGATCAGGGGGACCTTTACTGCCATTGGCAGAGAGCTCTGAGGACAAAGTGGGGAGTGAGGACCAGCGCCCCCCCCCCCGGCCCCACAGTGTGCACAAGTGTGTCCCTTCATGTGCTAGTGCCTGTGTGTGAGTGTGTGTGTGTGTGGCTGTGCACACCCCCAGGGTGCAGAGCCGCGGTGGCTGTCAACACAGCATGAGAAAGCCCACACTTCCGGCTAAGAATCAGCGAGGGCATTTTTATAGATGACCCCTCTCCCCTCACCATATGGGGCCAGGGAAAACGGATGTCCCCGCAGCAGGGCTGGGATAGTCAGGAAGTCCAAGTTCTTGCCCCACTGTGCTACGTGATCTAAACAAGTTGCCCTGCTGCTCTTTGCCTCAGTTTCTCTGTAAACAGGAGGGAGATAAAAGTTGACGACTTTTGTCATTTTCCTTGGAGATCCACATTAGCCTCTGGAGTGCTGAACATCCTGGGTTGTCTGAGGGGGAGAGCCGGGAGGCCGAGGGCTTTGGGGGCGGGGGGGGGGGGGCGGACTCAAGATGGCAGCCCATCTCCCACTTCACCAGCAGCTTCTTCTCCCCCATCTTTTTCTCTCATTCTCACATCTGAAACTGAAAGGCAGAGATCAGTTGCTCAATGGGGAAGGAGGGGCCCTGCCCCTCCCACGCCTCTGGGTGCTGGAAGCGAGGAAGCGAGGAAGTGAAAGCAAAGAAGTGAAAGCGAGGCTGGGTTCCCTTCACCGGCCCTTCCTTTACCCTCAGGAAGAGGCAGGGCATGTCATGTATGTATTACGTGCATATCACAGGCAAATTCTCTGTGATGAGTATTATCATTATGTGTATCTCAAATGTACCAATAAATGTTTTGTTACCCAAAATAAAAACATCCAGAGTGGGACAGGGACTTGCACGAGGGCACCTGGGAGGAAGTGACAGTGCCGAGGTTGAACCTACCGTCCAGGGAGCCCATGCCACAGGGTCTCTTGACAGGACGCGAGAGCGGGGTGACGTCACACTAGGGGATGTGGTATGAAGGACAGGAAGGGCTGGCTCCTTCTGGGTCGGCCTTGTGGGACTCCCAGTGGCTAAAAGCCCTGGTGACCCTGGCTCCCAGCCCAGGCCACTCCGCAGGGTGGGGGCAGGCCCCAGGAGCTGAACCGCAGCAGTGGGAAAGCGGCTCCCACTTCACAGAAGAAGAGACTGAAGCTGAGGTTCACCGTTAGAAAAGAGAGGGGCCTGTGCGGCGTCACCCCACATCTGTGTCCCCCTACTAGTTTCTCAGAACGTGTACCATAAAGCATGTCTGTGGACAAACAAGGTATGAAAAAGCAAGTCAAATGGTGACTTCACTGAGTCACCAAGTGGGGACTTGGCTGAGTTTTAAGAGGAACTGATGTGGCCGAGCATGGTGGTGCAGGCCTGTAACCCTAGCACTCTGGGAGGCTGAGGTAGGAGGATTGCAAGTTCAAGGCCAGTTCAGGCAACTTAGTGAGATCTTGTCTCAAAATAAAAAATAAAATAGGACCAGAGGGGTATCTTGGCGTGAAGGACTTTGATTTGATCCTCATTTCTAGCAAAAAAAAAAAAAAAAAATTGAAGCAAAGGAAAATATTAAATGGAGAACAGTTCAGGAGGAAAAATCTTTTGTCTGCATGAGATTTCAGACAGAAAACATAGGACCATCTGGCCCTGACCATCAGGGCCTGAGAGTCCCCTCTCCGGAGCTTCTGGCTGTATAGAGGGGTAACTGCTGGCCCGGGATATGCGAGGAGGACGTGGGGTGCAATCCCAGGCGGAGGGAGGGGCAGGACGGCTGGGGCTCAGGTGGGAGGCCTGGGGGGTGGAAGGTCCGGCCGCGCGGCCCTGCACGATGCCCTGGCTCTGGGTTTCAGCTCCTTGTTTCAGGCTCGGTTCCTGTTCCTCCAGAGTCTCTGTCAGCCTCGCTCATGGGCAGGAGCCAGGAGGGGGGGCATACCCGGCCCCCAGCTGAGGCAGCCAGTGCCTCTGTGAAGCCGACAGTGAGCCTGGCAACTGGCCACCTCCAGCCCAGGGGACACAGGGAGGAGGCAGAGTCCAGCCAGGGCCTGGCCGCTGACCCTGCGGTCTCGAATGAGCAGGGTGGCCACCCGGAGGTCACACAGCCCTCTCAAAGAGTGACAGAAGGGCGGCCTCTGGAGCCGCTTCTTGGCCCCAGAGGAGGCTCTACTACCCTCCAGTCCCAGCCACACACTCTGGGGCTAATCAGCAGCCTTGTCTCTTCCCGCTGTAGGATGTGACGCTGGGAGACCACGATGGCGCTTTGATTGGTTCAGGGCCAAATACTCTTCACAGGATTTGATCTTCACACCACCACAACGGGCAGATGCTGTTTTCTTTGTTCAACAGAGGACCAACTACATCTCAAAATGAGCTTCTTGCTGTGTAGCCCAGGCTGGCCTTGCACTCGAAGTGATCCTCCCGTCTCAGCCGCCCAGAGTGCTGGGATTACCGTTAGGCATCATCACATAGCCTCCCAATGTAAACACAGAGCACAGGGTGGAGCCCCTTGCAGCCCGCTTGGCTGCCTATACCTCAGTGTAATGGGTTAATAATCACTGTGATCTCAAACCATGTTTTCACGTTCAGTGTCATTTAGCCCAAGGCAATAAAAGCAAGCATCATATCCCATGGTGCAGCTCAGGAAATTGAGTACCAGGAGAGCACAGGGAGGAACCTCATGCCCGCTGTGGGCAGTGCCCCACCAGCCCCCCACTCCGTTCTCAGTTCCCCCCAGTCCCTCTCTCCCAGCCTTTCCCCCAGAGCACTTTGGTTTCTCGGCAGTACAGAAATTTCACCAGTACACTAAGCACTGAATCTTCTAACCTACTTCTCCAATTCTTTTTACTTTATCTGAAGAAAAGGTTTCTCTAAATTGCCCAGGCTGGATTTGAATTTGTGATTCTCCTGCCTCAGCCTCTCTAGTAGTTGGGATCACGGGCACACACCCCCAGGCCTGGCCCCAAAACACATCTGGACAGCCAGAGGGAGAGGGGTGAGGACCCAGAGCCCTGAGAGGGTGACCAGGCTACAGGAGAGAAGAGACCACGAGGACGGGTCTAGGGTCCTCATTTCCAAGCCCTTCCCCCGTGGGGCTCCCGGAGCTGCTCACAGGGATGAAGGGCGCCCTCTGGCGGCTGTCCTGGTCCTCAGGCTCCAGCCACATGGGAGTGTCTGGCACAAAACAGGCGGAGAGCTGCACTGGGCTGTTTTTGAGGGAATTTAACCGAGGTAACCGCCCACGGGCGGGAAGGATTTGTAATCAGCTGTGAGCCCTCAGTGCTCACCCTTCTCGTACAGCTGTGGGTCTCTGGCGACACTTGAATTTCACTCCATTCAGTGACATAACCAGATTGACATTTAACTTTCTGGTGTGGCTAGAAAATGATCATTAAAAAAGAGGATCCAGCCGAGAAAAACAATAAAGATAAACAAGCCGTCAATGAGGATGAAAAATGGCTGGTGAACGTGTCATGACACACAGGAACATGGAATTTAATGGGAAAGAAAGAAAGAAAGGCAGGAAAGAATCCAGCGAAAGCAAATGAAGGCCTCCCCCACGGAGCCCTCCCTCCCTGCAGAGCTGTGCTTTCAAAGGTGTTTTTAACAGTTTTGGTTCTTAAATTATTTCTCAATTAACCAGTTTTAGCCATAGGTTTAAAAGCCATTCATTCCATCCTTTTCTATTTTCAAGAATCTGTTTTAACTAAATACTCGGCACTAAAAAAAAAATACTCGGCACTTCTGCTGATGATGGAAAAGATATTTTGGTGGGTGAAAGTATTTTTTTAACTGTAGATAAACTGGCTAAATAAAAAGCTAATGACCAGATTGCTCCTGTCATCAAAATGAATAAAAGTTTGCCATGTCTGGATTTAAAAAAAAAAAAGAAAGAAAGAAAAGGATCCAAACGGGGGTTGCAGCACACGCCTATCAATCCAGCACTCTGGAGGCTGAGGCAGAAGGATCACCTTGAGTTCGAGGCCAGCCTGAACTATATAATGAGACCCTATCTGAAAAAGCAAACAAGCAAAAATAAGTTAATATGGGCACCAGAGTCCTTTTTCTGCTGCCAAAATAGGACACCAAGCATTGGGTAGAGGACTTGGCTCATGGCTTTGGACCCTGGGGGCGGGAAGAGCCACAGTGTGTCATATAGGTGGGAGGCGACCATAGTGAGAGCACAGGAGAGAGAGAGAAAGAAAAGGGGCCAGGCCCGGCTCTCCTTCCTAACTAACCACTCCTTCAGCATAGAGCTGGAGCATGGGTGGTGAGCCTATTACACTTTAGTCATTTGTTCTTCTTTTAAGACCAAAAAATATTAATGTAGGAGTGATATTTTTTTCTAAACTAAAACCTGGGTATTCAGGTTTAACTGCAGTGTTGGCATTTGGAAATAAATAAGAGGGTTTCAAGTTATAGCCAAGGTTTGCCATTCCTGGCCATGCACAAGGTCAGCTCGTCCTACTTACAGAAAGACGGCCTCTTAGTACAGTCACAGTGACAAGCACATTTCAACATCAGTTGTGAGAGGACAGACACCCACCCCAGCAATAGGAACACAAAGAAAACAGATACATCACAATATAGTCCTCAAATAATTATTTGGTTTTTTACAATACAAGAGATTGAGTCCCAGGCCTCACGCATGCTAGGCAACTGCTATATCAGTGAGCTGTATCCTTGTCCTTTTAAAAAATTCTTTAAATTTGAGAAAGAGTTTCACTAAGTTGCCAAGGCTGACCTTGAACTTGGCAGTCCTCCTGCCCCAGCCTCCTAGGTAATTGGGAATTTTTTTTTTTTGTAGTTGCAGTTGCAGTTGCAGTTGCAGTTGCAGAGATCAGACTCAGGACTTTGCACTTACAGGCAGGCAAGGCACCCCTGAGCTAAATCCCCAGCCTGTAGAAAACTGTTTTTTTTTAAAGCAAATATTTGTTATAGTAATAGCAGTACCTTCTAACTAATGCATGAAATATCAAGATCTAGCCAAAGGCTTAATAACTATGGTAGTTTTAACATAGCTATGAACATAAACCATATTTTGAAACATCTATAAAAGCCGTAGTGTGATTTGAAAATACTTATAATTCTCTTAGTGACACCAGGTTGGCCCAGCTAATATTGCTTGGTTTATTACTGATGTTCATCATCAAAGGGCTGACAGAATTTAATGAAAATTAAGATTCTTTTCTTCCAAATCTTAAAAACTCCTTGAATTCTATCCTTGGATCTTTTGGGGCACTACAGAATAATAACTCCTAGTCTAGTTTGTTTGCTTATTGTTTATTCATTTAATGTATGAGGCAGAGTCTCACTCTGTAGTCTAGGCTGGCCTTAATCCTGAGATTTTCCTGCCTCACCTTCCCATGTGCTGGAATTACAGGCATATGCCACAATGCCTAACTTATCTTTTACTTTATAGCACACATATGCAATTGTATCAACTATGGATTAGATTCAGAAGTAAGAAGCACATTTCGAGTGTCAGGACACAGGACCTCTGTGCCTGGAGCCTGGGTTGCTGCTTGACAGCAGTCATGGTCTGGCACAGAGCCAGGCTGCTCCCCACCGCCCCTGGCCTTTGTGTCACCCTGACCCTCTCAGCTGGTGGAAGTGGCACTAGGGATGAGGACCTTCTAAGAGCCAGCCCAGACCATGGCCTCCCCTGCCCCCTGCTCTTCCTCAGGCCTGCCTGGGACTCCCCCAGAAGCGGAAGCAAAGCCTGACGGGCCACTTCCTCTCTGCCCTCACCAAGGTCACATGAGGTGCAGGAGGCACATGACCAGGTGGCACCCCACGCTCTGCAGCTGGTGGCCCAGTGGCATCTGGCCCGGCTGGAGGCTCATATCCTCCCTCCCAGGACTCCCCCAACCCCCAGCACCCAGGCGCGGCTCCATAACCTCCTCTCGGGCCTGTCAGCCTCCATTCTTCCGGGCAACCCCAGCCACTGCGGGGCTGAGACCGAGGGTCGGGGCCAGCGCTGCTGCCACTCTCCCTAGCTCGGGAGTCCCCAGCCTCCCCGGCTTCTCCCGAGGACCTCACCTCCTTCACAGACACAACGTGCTGAGGACACAGTGCCCTGGTACTCCTGAATTTCCTACCTGTTTAAGAGGACCAAAACTATTTTAAACCACACACACACACACACACACACACACACACAGACACACACACACACAGACACACACACACACAATTAACAAATGCTGGCCGGGATTCGGAGAAAGGGGAACTGTCATACGTTGTTGGTGGGAATGGAAATGAGTACAGTCTCTATGGAAAACAGTACGGAGGTTCCTCAAATCACTAAAAATAGGACTGTCACATGACCCAGCAATCCCACTGCTGGGTGTTAAGGAAAAGAACCTGGGTCACATGTTCATGGCAGCTCTGGTTACAAGGCTAAGAGGGAATCGACCCCAGTGGCAGACGGAGGGACACGAAACGCACACATACATAATGGAACACATTCAGCCATCTCGATGCAGGAAATCCTGTCACTTGCTGCCGCATGGGTGGAACAGAGGACACCATGTAGAGGGAAATGAGGCAGGCCCAGAGAGACAAACACTGTGTGTTCTCAGTCAAATGAGGGAACAAAATTGCTCTCACAGGACGGAAGAGTAGACAAGGCAAGGTCAGCTAATGAGATAGAGATACAGTTAGGTCAAAAGATTACACTGCCGTGGCCCATAGGGAAAGAGAGGAAGTGAAATGAACCATCACTTATTATGGATTTCAGAATAACGAGAAGAGTGGACTTTAATATTTTCAACAAAGAAATGCTAAATGCTTAAACAGACAGAGAGGCTAGTTACCCTCCGTTGCTTATTGTATATATATACATAGACACACACACGAGACTATCACACTGTATTCCCCAATAGGCACAATTGTTCTTTTCTCTCCTAATATTGGTCTGTTGGTTTGTTTTCAAGACAAGGTCTCACCCTGTACTCCAGGCTGGCCTCAAACTCATGATGCTACACCTGCCTCAGACTCCTGAGTACCAAGATTACAGGGGTACGGCATCATGCCCAGCACAAATTTTTCTTTTTATAAGCACATATCCAACTATTACATTCACCATGAGGAGTTGCTACATGTGAGTAATACGTCTTGATTCTTTTCATATCCCTTTCCTCTCCCCTCCTTTTCTCCCTCCACAATACAGATTAATTAGGATTTAAAAAAAAAAAAAAAAAAACATTTTTAGGCCTGCAGTTGTAGCTCAGTAGAGAGCTTGCCTGGCACTTGCAAGACATCAAAAAAGTTAAAAGGGTGAAAAGAAATATATTGTTTTTAAATAGATCTTTTGCAAAAGGAAAGGGAACCGAGAGATAAAGGGAGACAGAGAAGAGGATACTTTGGGTTTAGATGTGATTCATCTGGTTTATCCTAGCAAACACCCCCCACCTCCACCCAGAGAGGTGTGGGATGAACTTCCTGTCTGTACTAAACCCCCCCACCCCTGGAAGTAGACCAGGCAGACCCTACTTGGGGCCATCTGCAACCCACAGGGATTTGTTCCCTGTCTGTTGCTGCCTGCAGTCAACCCAACCCAGGAGTGTGCTTTGGTTTGGTTTGGTTTGGTTTGGTTTTTGGGGACGGGGTCTCACTCTGTATTCCAAGCTTACTAGCTATTCCTAAACCAGCGAGGCTCTGCAGGGAGTCCATTAGCCACTGTGTGTCAACTTCCTCATCTGGAAAAGAGGAATATTATTAAATGAGCCTACCGCTGTGTAGGTGTCTGTTCAGCTTCAGAAAAAAATGCAAATTATTATCTAAAGCATTTGTGCAAGAGGTCAGAACCAGAGAGGGGGGAAAAAATAAGCCGGTTGTGCTAATTTTTACTCTTCACTATTGTGTTTAAGAGATCTCACCATTCATATCCTCTCACTTGTTTTTGCACAGCAACAGATAAAACCCAGAGCCTTGTGCTTGCTGGTCCCAGTTCCCTTTCACTTTTTTACCACCATCTGTCAGTCACCTTTGGGGAGGTACTGATACGTATATAATTTCCTGATCATTTTTCATCTCTTTGCCCCACTCCCACCCCTTCTTCTGCTTTGGAATGGTGATTTTTTTTAAAGGCAGAGTTTTGCTATATGGAGTTCAGGCTGGCTTGGAACTACCACCATCCTCCTGCCTCAGCCTCCTTGGTGCTGGGATGACAGGCATGCATCTGACTTTTGCCATCTGAATAGACATACAATGGTATTCTTTATGGTGCTTATTTGCATTTCTCTGAATGTTAATGAAGTTGAGCTTGTCTTCCTATTTATTAGCTCTATACATTTTTCCTCTGGTACAATACCTATTCCTGTCTTTTATTATCTTTTCCTTAACTGACTTATAGGACTTTATTCCACTGATGTATTTTCCTAGGTCCCCTTGGTACCAATCTTGTATTGTTTACATCATTAACTTCTTCTAATTTTGAGTCTTGCCTTTTATTTTACGGAACTCTTTTGATCAACAGGTCTTGATTTTTAAAAAGGAGTATCAGGAAGACATTGATCTAATGTTCTAACTCTTAAGTTATTGATTTATTCAGAGTTCATTATTGGTGGATGGCCTGAGATAAGGATTTTTTTTCTTTTCCACCTATAACCAAGCTGGGGTCAATGGTGCACACCCATATGCTGGCTAATCAGGAGGCTGAGGCAGGAAATTGTAAATCCCTGCCCAGCCTAGGCAACTTAATAGGACTCTATTTCAAAATAAAGTTATTTTAAAATGGTTGGTAGAGAACCTTTAGATTCAATCCCCGATACCTCTCTATATAATTAATTGATGGATTAATTAAATTAGAGGCTAGGGATATAGCTCAAATGGTAGAGACCTTACAGAGCATTGTATAAGGCCCTACATTCCATGCCTGACACTGCAAAGAAACAAAGAGAGAACAAATGCAGAAAGAAAGAAAGCTAAATGCTGGGAGAATCCTGTAGCCACTGCACAGTGCAGTTCGTGAAGTTCACACAGGACACTTGCTGGCGGCCGTTGCCTGACCCCAGGCACCAGCGTTGAGATGGACAGGGGAATTGGGCCTCGGGTATCTGGGTTTTCCCCACAGCAGCCCCAGCCCTGAAGAAGTGGGCAGGGCGAAGGGCAGTAGAGGGCTCAGGCTCTGGTGTGACCTCAGCGAGCCCCTTTCCTGGCATGCACCTGTAGAATGCAACATCCTAAGGTTCCTCCAGCAGCCGTTAGGGGCCTCCCTGGGAAGACAAAATCAACTGTGCCTGCTGCAGCATGGCTGGTCTTGACATCATGAGGCCCAGGCAAACCACAGTAGCAGAATGCATGAAACAAGAAATCATTACCATGAGAAACATTAAGAAATTCACATCGCTAATTTTGGAGGCTGACACGTAGTGAGCTTCCTCCCTGCTCCGCTGTAGGCGACACCTCTGAGATGTGGGTTACAGTCGCCTGGGTTCCTACCCAAGGACCAGAGGCCACTTCTGCTAAGAACACACTCTCTCCCCGGGGCCTGCAGACACATGAGGGTTCCTCAGCCTCCAGGCTGCGGGCATCCTGACCATCATGTGGTCCATCAGGAGAAAGAATGTCTTTTGGAGCAGAGCCCCAGGCCCGTGAGGATTACAGGACTCTATCCCCAGTCAGTTACTGGTACCCGCAGCCCTGTTCCCTCACTCCACACCTCACCCTCCCTTCAGCCTCAGTCCCACTTTGTCTGAGCCTCCCTTGTCCTGCCTCCTGACTCTGGATCACCCCAGTTAAGTTTTGCATAGCTTTATATTGTAGCACATCCCTGTAATCCCAGCACCAGGGAGGCTGAGGCAGGAGGATCACTGCTAATTTAAGGCCAGCCTGGGTTACATAGTGAGTTCAGTCTAAACTACATAACAAGACCCAGTCTCAAAGAAAAAAAAGTTGGAAGGCAGGAGCTGAGATGTCCCTGAGCTCCCAGAAACTCTTAGGGATGCAAAACTCCCATGGAGCTCCTCAGACCCCAAGAAGAGCACAGGGTGCAGTTCAGCCCAGGGAGACGCCTGCTCTTCCTGCAGGGATACCAGTCAGTTCAGAGGAGTTGGGGGTCACTGAAACAGAGCCAGCCCCACCCTCGAAGCAGTAACCTGTACACATCCCATGACTCTGGAGCCACCAGCCTCGGCCCTAGCACAGCCTAGCCCCAGCAACTTCCCCTCAGACCCAAGGCCGGAGAGGAACAGGAAGGAAACAGAGAAGGTGCTGACTCAGCTGGGTCCAGTCTGCCTGGAGGGTGCGAGCGGAAAGGCCGCCAGGGCTTCCAGACTTTATCTCCACATACCAGACAAGGTGAGCACAGACCTCACCTTGACCTCACAGCTTGGCTTGCAGGAGAATGGAGAAGGGTCTGGATTGGGTCACACTGCACACTTTATATATATGCGACTGTGATCCCAGCTACTCAGGAGGCTGAGAAAGGAGGGTCACAAATTCAAAGCCAGTCTGAGTAATTTAGCGAGACCTTGTCTCAAAATAAAAAAATAAAAAGGGTCGAGCATATAGTTCAGTAGCTCAGTGACAGAACATTACCTAGCATGTCCAAGGACCCGGGTTCCAAACAAAACAGAACTAAACAAAAATGCCTGACCTTACCTCTGAGCTCTATTGAACTTTCCTAACACTATGGCCTGGGGACACAGGTGTTTTTGTTTTTGGTACCAGGAATCAAACTCAGACCTTGCACTTCTAAGGAAGGTCCCAGAATCACTGAGCTAAGGTCCTGGCCCTGGACACAGGTGTTTTGCATATCCACCATTACAACTCATCTCTCCACAGCCTGTCCCAATTACGGCCACGGGAGGATAAATTTGTTCAAGTCAGGATTTCTCAACCCTGGCGCTTCTGATATTTTGGGTCACATGTTGGGGACCCCTGTGTGTCTTACAGGATGTGTCATGGCATCTTGGGCCTCCCAGTTGTGACAAACTGAAACAGCTCTAGACATCGGCAACAGCACCGCTAGCTGAGAACTGCTGCACCCTGGACTGATTCCACCCTTCTTTGGGTTAAGACCTGAGCTTTTCAGTGAGTACAGAGAATGAGGAAAAAGACCAGCGGATAGCAGGGTGTGCCTGCGCCTAAGACTGGCTAGGGATTTGCTAGCAGAATGCATCCCTAGGAAACATCCACGAGGGGAAGGTGAGTGCCCTGTCCTCCTCTTCCTCCTACTGCTGAGAAAATCCAGGGCCAGCTGTGGTGGTGCACACCTGTAATCCCAACCCTTGGGAGGCTGAGGCAGGAGGAGTGCAGTGAGCCCAACTCTTGCCTACCAAGACTCTCTCAAAACACCAAAATTAAACACAAAAAACCCAAACACAAAAACGCTGTGAGTCATCTCTGACTTCCCTCCCTCCCACGTTTCCAGAGCCCCAACACTCCTCATTTTTGCTCCTCAATAAAATCTACCCCTGCCCTGCACCCTCAAGGCCACTGTCCCAGCTCAGAGCCCTGGCCCCCTCTCACTGGTCCACCCTACACCCTGACCCTTCCCTGCCTTTCCACAGTCTCCAGGGAAAAGTGCAAGTTTTCTGGGTGAACATCATGACCTGTGTTTCATTTCCAGGACCTATTTGTCCTTTAGTACCTCGCCCCACAGGGACACCATGTCACTGTAACGTGCTGTTTTTCTGTTCCCCTGTTTGGGAAGCTCTTACTCTATTGTCGAAGCCCAAGCAAAAGTCACCATGAAGCCGCACCTGATTAATTGCCCCAGCAATAGGCTGAGCCTGTGCTGCTGTACAACCTGGCCATTTGTGTCCCCCAGAGAGCAGTACAAGGAGGCTCCTGTTTCACTGTACCCAGAGTCCACAGCACTTAATGGGACAGTGGCACCCAGCAAGCATCCATACCAGATTAGGGGTCCCCACCCCAAGGCAGGCCTGAGCCAGAATCATTATCTAAATGATCTCATGGGAGGGCTGGGGGTGTCACTGAATAGCAGAGTGCAGCACTGGAAAAATGTAACAAAACAAAATAAATATTCATTTTATCCTCAACATCTCCCTGCCAGATGCAACCATCTTCCCTAAGAGTGAACACTTCGACTCGGGGGATAGGTTGCTGACTCCTATCAAACAGCGTGTGCACAGCAGTGTCTCAGGCCAGCCCTCACCCCTGCATCTGTCCTCCTTAGGATCTGGCCTTTCCACAGCCCCAGCCCTAGTCTCCTGGGAAAAAGGCTCATGCCCAGAACAAATTGGACTTGGAAGGGAAAAAGAGTCTTCTGTCCTTGTATTCAGCTAAGGGGGTGGGGAGATATTGTTGTGGGTTTTGTTTTTTCAGTGCTGGGGGGTCAAGCCCAGGGGCTTCTGCGTTGGGGCAAGTGCTCCACCACTGAGCCACCCACCCAGCCCAGCTGGGCACTCTTAGAAAGGAACTTTTAACAGGAAACCAGAGAAGAGACACACACACACACCCCACATTATTAATAAGGCTCCTCCCATTGAGCTGTTACTTCCTCTCCTCTGAAACAAGCAAATCAACCCAGGGTGGGGACCCACGCCTGTAACTCCAGTACTCAGGAAGCTGAGGCAGGAGGATTGCCTTGAGTTGAAGGCCAGCCTGAATTACATAGTGAGTTGAAGGCCAGCCTATGTAGCGAGACCTTTTCTCAAAAAAAAAAAAAAAAAAAACAGAAAAAGAAAACAGTAGGTGAACTAGATGGTCTCAGGGATTCTTCTTCCTCAGGCCCCTATGCTGTGGTTCCTGATTAATTTTTCAGGGAGACAGTGGGCTGATGAATGGTTAGAGGACACAGGACCTTACAGACATGATCTAGGGGAGGAAGACAGAGGACAGGGTGGGTCTGCGAGCTGCCCAGCACCCACCCCGTCCCCTTTATGACCTCACACTGGAGGTTCAAAGGGACGAAGAGGACACTTGTCTCAAGGCCTCCCAGCGTCTCCTCTCCAGGGCCTCTGATGGCCCTGACCAGGCTGGAGTCAGATTGGCCTAGAGGTTGGGGTCCAGCCCTGCGTACTTCCTGAGCCAGGTGTGATGGCACCTTCCTGGAATAGCAGCACTCTGGAAGCCTGAGGCACAAGAATCCCAAATTTGTACCCAGCTTGGGTAGCTTAGTGACTCAGTGAGACTCTCTCTCAAAACAGATTTTAAAAAGTGGGGCTGGGGATGTAGCTCTGTGCCAAGACCCTGGGTTCAACGCCATCAAAATTTTTAAAAAGAAAGAAAATGGTTCCTGTCCCCTCTTGGCCTCAGCTCAGCATGGGCCACCTCCCCAGCTATGACCTCTCATCCCCAGCCTGGGCCCTGGTCCCCACTCCTGCCACGAGCCCTCTGGAAAGCCCCGTGAGCCCCGTTCAGCCGCTGAAGCAGGAAGGGAGAGGGAGCCGGGGGCGAGTTCCTGTGCAGCCCAGGCTCTGGGCTGCAGCCCTGGAGCCCCAGTCATTTCCCTTCCCCCTTCCCCTGCTGGGAGCCCGTGGTTTCATCACCGCTCGGTCCATGTCCTTATAAGGCAAGGCCACAGCTGGCTGGGGAGTCAGGCACCGCCCTCGGGCATCCTCCAGCTGCAGGAAGGAGAGGAGCCCTGGGCCCAGCCCCTGAAGTCACAGTCAGGCAGGAGGCACTCAGAGGTGGCCTCAGGGGATCAATTCCCAGGTCCCCACTCTCCCTTCGTCTTCTAGAAAAGTTGCCTAAGCCAGTCTCCTCCGTTGTCCTGACGAGGCCACTGTGACAGCTGGGACCCACAGGCCACCAGACAGGCCCTCAGTGAGCTGGCTGCTGAGCTCCGTGCAGCATTTACTACCAGGCTGCACAGGCAGTGAAGGGCAGAGCCGCCCCGTGTACAGATGGACACACGGAAGCAGGCTTGGCTGGAAGTCGCCCCCGGCTGTTTGCCTGCCGCTGCTCTTGAGGGGAATGGGGTGGAACCCAGGCCCAGGGCTTGAACCGAGGTGTGTCGGCCTCCAACTCTGAAGTCGTAGGTTTCCAAGTACACCCTGTTGTTTCTTATGGGGAATTTGGTTTTTTAATAAGATTTGACAACAGCCATCACCTCCCTGCCTCCGGTCTCAGGAATCTCCACATGGTCAAGTTCATGTGGTTTTTCCTACCGACCCTATTTGTCTGGATTGGGGAAGGCACCAAACTAGAAATTTGTGGCACCAGACAGGATGATTCCAGGACCCAGGCAGAGGCAGAGAGAAGCCATCAGGACACCGCTTTCCCGCCAGGACCCTCCCTGCCCTCATCCCGGGCCTTGTCTGATGGGAACCAGCACCATAGCTAAGCCACAGGACTGGAGGCCGCAGGATTCAGCCTGTGTTTAAAGGGAGACTCCGTGCTCTCCGGGGCTCCAGGCCCCAAGCGCAGCGGGCAAGAGTCCTCACCACATCCTTCCGTAGCCCCGTGACTGGTCACCCAGCCACTGCTCTCTGCAAGGTGGGCCTCAAGGGGACCAGTTCCTGGGTCAGGATTGGCATTCCCATCCTGCTGGCATTCCCATTCCCCCGTCCAGGGGAAGTGATTCATCCAAGCCCCCCACCCCAGCCTCTGTGGGACACTCACTCAGTATCCCCATCACACACCACGCCTGTCGCAGCAGAATTCACACAGGACGCAAGGTCACAACCACAGGTGATAGGTCCTGGGTCAGGCGCTTCCTGTTATGTTGGCCAACGGCAGCTCCGTCCAGTGGCCTCGGAGGAGAACTAGATTTTGGCAACCATGGCAATGTCATACCACACATGGAATCGGGGACACAGTAATCCCCTCTTGTGGGTTAAGGAAACTGAAACCCTCAAACTGAGGCTAACCAGAAGTCGGGGGTGGGGGTAGTGTGAGTTTGAGATTTGGCAGCCTGGCTGGAGCTGTCTGCGTGCCCAGGACTTCCCAGAGCTCTCTTTGGGTGCTAGGATGTGTTGGGGTCCCGCCACACACACAAAAAGGGCCCAGACTCACCACTAGCCAGAGCAGGATCTTGGGCAGAGCCGCCACTGCAATCTCCATTTGGATTTTAGTTGTTATAGGAAACACCTGTTTAGTGACACGCCTGAGCGGATGCTAATTGGGAAATCACCTCTGTGACAGGTTTGCACCTGGTCTCATAACGCCTCCCCCTCCATTGCTTATTATTGCCAAAAGAATTTAAACATACTAAAAAAAATCAGATATGTAGATGGCTGTTGGGACTCCAGACAGGACACTGAACAAGGCCCAATGCTACCAGGCAGTTTCCCTGCTGAGTGTCCAAACCCAATCTAATCATGAGAAACCTCAGACAAACTCTCAGTGTGAACGGTCTGTTAAAGGGGTGGGCACGGGTAAGTCCTGGATTCTTTATTCAAAAACATCTCAGGTTAAAGGAGATTAAAGAGAAACAATTGCTAGGCATGGTTGTGCACATCTATGATTCCAGTATGATGGGAGGCTGAGGCAGGAGGATCACAAGTTTAAGCCCAGCCTGGGAAATCTAGTCTAAAAAATAAGAAAGGTTGAGGTGCTGCTTATTATGAAAACTTTGGGTTCAATTCCCAGGAGCACAAAAAATGAGGGGTGGAGAAAGAGTAAGTATATGTAATATTTGATAATAGGTGGAGAAAAACTATAATAAAGAATATTATTGGCCAAATGATAAAAATGGAACATAAACTATTGTACTAAATTTACCGACACTGATAAACATACTATGGTTACATGAGAAGACATTTACTTTTAGGGAACACATACAGAAATATTTAGGGATAAGTGACTATGCTAACTTTCCAAAGATTCAGTGAAAACAATACACACTTGTGAAAGCAAGTGCTGAGAGAGAAAACAATGAGTAAAGTGGGCAGAGTATGCAGATGTTCTTTGGATTAGTCTTATTCTTGCAACTTTTCTGATTATTGCCAAATAAAACATGTTTAAATCTAGTGGTGCACACCTGTAATCCCAGCACTTGGGAGACCAAGGCAGGAGGATAGCCATGAGTTTAAGGATAGCCTGATCTACATAGTGAGACTCTGTCTAAAAAAAACCATTGCTCCTTATGACACTCAGCCTCAGCTCCTGGAAACGGATGGGGTGTGGATTCAACCAGGTCTGGCTGAGGACAGAAGGCACCACTGGAGCCCTTTCTATGGGGACAAGTAATAGCACTGACCGACAGCCACCTACTTTCTACTCCCACATCAATAAAAAGGCTTGGGGCAGAAGAGTTCCATAAAAAGGGATTTATTGCCAAACTTCAAGAAAGGCTTTTCATAAGCAAAAGACACTGAAGGCCTCCTCCCTAAGGAGGCGGAAGGCAGCTCCACCCGGCCACCCTCTGACAGGGGTCACCGGGCTCCAATTCTTGAATGCAGACAACTTGGCAGATGGTGGAGCAAGGTTCTTCCTAAGATGGCAGGGGTCGCGTGACCGTGGGTGCCTGATGATGCTCCTGCTCTGACACAGGACAGACAAGGACAGGAAGACTTCTGCTTGGGAAGGCCACTGGGGCCTTGTGAGCCATGGCAGTGTGGCTTACATCTTCCCTTCTCCCCTGCCCACGACTCCCAGGAACAAGGTGACAGTATAGCAAGGAAGGCGGTGGCCTGTGCTGGTAGGCTCCATGGGCATGACTGGGGACACAAAGGCCAGGCCACACTGCAGTGATCCCCTCTCCCTCTAGTAAAAGTGCACATGCAGAGAGCTCCAGTGCGCTCCACACACCCTGTCCCCCAGCTGGCTCCACCCTCAGCCTCCATGTGCTCCCAGAGCCAGGGATGGGCAGAGAGGATGCTAGGAAGGGAGCAGGAAAGGGAAGGAATAGGAAATAAGGACAGGCAGCCACCAGGGGCCTGGGCCTGGGCGGCCTTAGGACAGCATGTGAGGAAATGAGTGGATACTAGACCTGTGTGGGAGCCAAGGAAGAACCAGGAGATCCCACTGGATCTCACCAGGGAGGCCCAGGAGGGGAGGGCATCACGAAGCCTGAACCGATCGTGGTTACACACAGCTGTACGGTGGCACCGGTTACTCTCGTGTCACCTCCTCTGGAGTATGCAGGGCTGGACACAGGCTGGGCCAGGGGAGGACTAGACCAGGAGATCCATGGGTTCTTCTTGAAAGCCCCAGACTTGAGCCTCCAATCAAAATCCAAAATCCAAAGGAACGGGGCCCCCAGAAAAGGAAGCAGGCACAGGGAAGGCCTCGAAGCAGCCAATGGCTTCCCTCAGCCAGTGGCTTCCCACCCCCTCAAGGCCCAGCCACCTCCAGGGCCGGCCCCACAGCCTACAGCTGCAGGAGGAGATGGTGAGCCCAGGGTGTCTGGGGACCAGGCAGCAGCGGCTCAGCTGTGCTCTATTCGGAAGTCAGGAATGTAAACTGCTAGGGATGGGAGTGGACAGTGCCACCCCCAGAGCCCCTAGCACAGTGCCAGAGCCCTGGGGTGGTGGAGAACAACTAGGCACACAGGCGGAGCGTGTGCTCTCAGCCATAGCCTGGAGCCCAGGGCAAGGCCAGGCCAGAGAGCTACAGCAACAAAGGAGTCCCTGGCGCCAAGCTGGGAAGGCTGGCAGGGATACAGGGGTCTGTTCCGGTCCTGGCCGAACCCTGACATGCACAGCGTCCTTCAAGAGCCCGGGCTCAGACCACTCTGCTCGTTGCTCAGCAGCCTGGGCCTGGACGGCCTAAGGGACACTCTTCCGGTACAGCGTCACCAGCTCCTTCCGCTTCTCCCTGAGGCCAAGGGCCTCCTGCTCAGGTGCTCCCGAATCCCTCATTTCCTGTAGGACCTGGGTGGCCTGCCGCAAGTGTTCCACAGCCTGGCTCAGCAGGGTCTCGGTGCTCGCTTGAGGTGGCTGACTGCCTAGCACTTCGCTCAGCAGTCTCTCTGTCTGCTCTGAGGCCACCTGCACCTCCAGCTGGGCTCGGTACAGCCGATCCTTCGGCAGCCGAGGACACTGGGCGCCATCTCCAAGCAGGTCCCCCAGAGAGGAGCAGCGGGGGTAGAACGGAGGTGACAGGTCCTGGTAGGGCCGTGCTGGGGACACTGCTGCCTGCTCTGGGGTAGTCCCTGGGGTTCTTGCGTCTGGGCAGGGCTTGGGGGACTTAGGCCCAACATCCATGCCATTCACGGAGACCTGCACCGGGCTGGGGGCTGAGGGCTCAGGGGCCCCCAGATTCTGGTTGGGCCCAGAAGCCTCCACCCGGCTCAAGCAGGCCTTCATTTTCTCCGATAAGATCTTGGGTGGAGGAGTGGGGGGCCTCCGACTCTCCCGGTGAGAAGCCTCTGAAGTCTTCAAACAGGGCCCAAGGGACAGTTCCACACTCTGAGGAACAGGGGGGTCCTGGGGCTCAGAGGACTCCTCAGGAGCAGCGGACTCTTCAGGGCTGGGGTTCTCCCAGCATACCTTCAGTTTGTCAGGCAATGTGCTGTTGGGGGGCTCCTTGGACCCACTGTCCTCCTCTGCTGGGTTCTCGGAGTCCATGGGGCTTTCCGGCTGGACCTCAGCACTTGCCAGGATGGGGGTTGGGACCCTCTCCACCACAGGGGTCTCCATTCTGTCATCAAGGCTGATGGTCTCAGGTACCAGGGAAGGCTTGGAAGGAGGCATGAGGGCCTCCCGGGTCTGGGCCGTGCTGACGTCGCTGCTGGGCACGAACTCTGGTGGGCCACTGTCTGGCACGTCAAGGTCCAGTCTTAAAAGCCCATCAGAAGCTGCACTGGCAACCTGTGTGGGGACAGGGTCCAGGTGTCACCTTGGCTACTGCCACTGGGTCTGATGCAGGTTTCTCCAGTCACATCCAACTCCCTTAACGAGCAGGCCTGTTAGCAGCTCATCCCGCCCCGTGTCCTCAGTGTGGCCCAGGACACCAAAGGGGAACAGCAGCACTGACTCCAGGGCCCACGGGACTTTCCTAGCAGCCTGGGAGGCCATGGAGCGAAGCCTGGCAGCAAGAAAGCCTATCCCAAGGCTCCTGAGATGAAGGGGTCTGGCTGAACCTCATTCCTCTCACGTGCGCCAGATCTGGCCAACGCCAGCCCAGCACCACCAGAGATCAGGAGGTTACCCTCTGCCCCTCCTGGGCTCTCTGAGGCCCTTCCCAGCCCCAACCCCCATGTCCTGCTCTCAAGCACCTCAGTGCTTCCTCTGCAGGCTCTCTCCCCTGGTGATAGACAAGGACAGGCTGGTGAGTCTCAAAACAAGCCCCAATGACCTGGGGTGTCTTCCACCCTAGGCCTCTTCCCTCCAGGGCACTCCCAGTCCTGCACCCCCATAGCGGCCCTACGCGGACTCCTCTCAGAATACGGGCTGCCTCTTCCTCAGGCCCGCTCTTGTCCCTCAGCCAATGGCCCTGGGTCTCATGCCTGTCACTCAGAGGACCTCGCCTTTCTCACCATCTCTTCCTTGGCAGCTGCCTGCTGCCCCCCTCTGCAGCCCAAATGTTGCATCGGCTGAGCACTTACTCATCCTCCAAGATCCTCCCCTCCGCCTGTCAGCTCCACTGCTCTGAGAAGGCTCCTCCTTCGCCTTCCCTTACCACACTCTCTCCCAAATTCCCTGCGCCCAGGCCTCCTGCGCCCAGGCTCCGCATCTTCCTGCTCCATCCACCATGCTGAGGCACCAACGGAGGTGCTCCTGTACCTCATGTCTGTCGGCCCTCCCTTCCCACTCTGGGCCTCGAGGGCCAGCCTCCTACTCCTTCCTGGCTGCCTGCCTTTCCCTTCCTTGCTCTGACCCACCCAGTCCAGGCCTCAGACTGACCCCGGGAAGGAACCTTCCCATCACACCCTCAACTCTGCATCGAAGCTTCCTCCCCCAACTCTGCCTGCACAGCCACGCTCCCCACAGACACCCTGAGCTGTCCAGGCCGGGGGTCATTCACACTGGCTGGAAGCTGACTTCCCAGAGGCAGACTGGCCACATGGACCTCAGTTTCCCCGTGGCTGACTCTGCCCACTATTCGGACTCCAAATGAATAAGGCCACGGCCTTGGGGACATCGACACCCCAGGCACATGCAACACAGCTGCTGCTTCAGCCAGTGAGCCCCAACTCTGGGCACCCTGAAGAAGGGGTGGCCTGAGCCTCATGGTCACTGCGGAACTGAGGGCCCAGGCTCACGGCTCTGCCTCGCCCATGCGGAGAGCGACACCTTACCTCCTTTAGGTGGATCCTCGTGGGTGGCCGCCGCCGCTGACCCCCACGCACCCGGTCCCGTGTCACATGCTCCAGGGCACAGGTCTTGTCCACTTTCACCTGGGGAGAAGAGGGGAGGTTATCCCACCTGCCTGGCCCTGGGCGGAATGGTAGGAGGAGGGTGAATTTTGGAGGCTGAATAAGCGCTCAGCCGGTATAACATTTGGACTGCAGAGGGGAGCAGCTGGCAGCAGCCGAGGTACCCCAGGTACCCCACATCCTCACAGCAGCTGTCCTCTGCCTTGGTCTCTGTTCGGTGCTGGGATCCACACAGTACTGCCTGCCTTGGCCTCACCCACTCTCCCAGGCCCTGTGTACACTGAGGAAAGAGCCAGGCCTCTGCACTGAGCCCGGAAGCTGGTGAACAACAGCTCTTCTCTGAGAGCCAGGAGAGGCCGAGGAGCAGGTGGGAGCCCGTGGGAGCATGTCTGTCCCCCTCCCCTGGGAAATGTGGGTGCCAAGCCCGCCAGGGCTCCAGCTGTCTCTGCTCTTCTGCTCTGCCTGGACCAGACTGAGGCCCACGCTGTGACTCTGATGGTCATCCCACTTCCCACGATGTGGCCACCCATTAACCTCTGCACCCAAATAGGAGCCTGCTCTGCGCAGGGCAGGGCGAGGAGGACATGGGGACAGGAGAGAACACAGGAGCCACAGGCTTTGCCTACGGAGCTCCTCACCCTCAAATCTTATCTTCTGCAAATCAAGCACCATTCCTGGTGGCCCAAGTCCCTCTTAACCCAAACGGTTAAGGATCCAAGATGCCAAAGACAAATGGGCTGGGAAGCAGCTCAGGAGCAGGGGACCTGCCCTTGGCGAAGGCCAGTGAGCATAAGGGCCACAAATGAAAAAACCCCCAACACCAAAGTATCTCCCCAACCTGCGTGTCATGGTCACTGCTCCACAAGGCACCACTGCAGTGCAGAGCTGATGTCAGCAGAGCTGGAGGGTCACAGTCAGGCGGCCTGGGTTTCGTGGGCAGCCAGGGAAGGGAGCTCTGCCTCCCGCCTCACCCCGTGATCTCTGGCCTTGGAGCACCACCAGTATTACCCTCTACAACCAGTTCAATTCCACTGGTGCCACTGACAAGATTTTTGTGACTTTTGTGGCCCTGGGGAATGAATCAGAGCCTTTACACTGAGCTTTATCTCCACAACTTTTTAATTTTTCATTTTAAAATAGGGTGATAGCTGCAGATATAGCTCAGTGGTACTGCACCTGGCTGGCAAGCACAAGGTCCTGAGTTTGTCCCTGGTACCACATAAAACAAGACAGGCTCTTGCTGAGTTGCTAAGGCTCGTTATCAGCCTTTGATCTTTCTGCCTCAGCCTCCCACAGTGCTAGGATCTACAGGTATACATCACCATGCTGAGCCTGGTGTCACTGTTTTTATAGTTAAAACAAGCCTTTTATTCCCTTCATACCTCAGTTTTGTTTTGTTTGTTTTTTTAGTTTTTTGAGACAGGGTCTCGCTCTGTAGTTCAGGCTGGTCCTGAACTCAGCCTTAAACTCAGCAGGCCTCCTGCTTTTGCCTCGGAGTGCTAGGATTACAGGCGTGAGCCACGATGCCCAGCACTGTGGTAGGTGGTACTGAATGCTAGTGGACGTAAGTCACCATGCCCTGCAGTGTTGTACGTGGTTACTGGTATCAAACCCGGGCCCTTGTGCTTGCCAGACAAGACACTAGAACCACTGAGCTAAATCTCACCCCACCCCTACCCTCATGCCTATTTTATCTCTAAAAACACCACCATCCATTCTGGGAGATAGTTAAAAGAGTTAAAGAAGACAATCCAGGTGCCCCAGCATTTCTAGCAGCAATGAAATCAAGGGGGAGTCTGAGGTAGGGTCCCACGCGTGCACACGTGCATGCACACACACACACACACATACACACACTCTCTCTCTCTCTCTCTCTCTCTCTCTCTCTCTCTCTCTCAGAAAAACATACAGACGGGCCGGAGGACCATGACTGTGCATGGGGCTGAGACACACCTCATCGAAGGCCTTGTTCTTCCCTCGGTTGATCCCTTCATTGAGGGCTTTGATCCAAGACTCCTTCTCCTCCCCACTGGGTGCCTGGAATTTGATGTCACTGACCTGCAAGGCAGATGGGTAGGGTGGATCACAGACACCTCACAGGGCTCGCCTTTCAGATGACTTTGCTTTGTTGCTGTTGTTTTTAGTTTTTTGGGGTTTTTTGTTTGGTTGGCTTTTTGAGGCAGAGTATCACTCTGTAGCCCAGCTGGCCATCTTCATAGCAATCCTCCTGCCTCAGCCTCCTAAGTGCTGGGTTATGGGCATGTGTCAACGCACAGAGCGCCTTTGGGGTATTCACGAAGCTTCCCACTCAAGAGCCCACAGTCAAACCAAAATGCCCCCACACCAGGTCTAACACCAGGGCTTGGGTGCAGGGGAGGGGAAAGATCTAGCAGAGAAAGGACCCCTGGGTTGGCTGCTGCGTCTCTGCTTCCAATTGCTCTGTAAAAGGAGGAACGGTCTTGGTCTACACCCAGGGCAGGCGGAGTAGGAGAAAGGGTGAGGCCACCCTTAGCTCTTCAGGGGCCTCACATTCAGCCCTGGCCTCGGCTGAAAAACAGGCCTGACTCTGAAAAACCAGGGTGTCCTGACTCACAGACTCTGAAGCGGGCACTGGGGGCCAGCTCCAAGCCCCGCATCACATGGATGAACAACAGGTTGGCAGTGGAGGGGGCATTTGCCCAAGGGGTACTAAGGCAATCCCTCCTGACCTCAGCCACCACAGAGGGTCCCTTCCTATTTCAGACAGGAGCCCCTACTGCCCACACTGAGATGGCTCATCCCTGCGCAGGCCCAGGAGAGGGAGCAGGGCTGTGCAAACCCAGAGCCCCTTACATTCTAGGCAGAGCAGCTGGGCCTTCAAGCTGGGCATCCGGCCTTGGGCCTCAGTTTCCTCATTTGTAAAAGAGAATACCACCTTGGGACATGTGGAGATCATTAATGAAAACTGATGTAGCTGAAATGGAGGGCACAGCTCTGGGGCAGGGCATATTTACCCTGCACAGGCCCTGCACTGGATCTCTGCATTGCAAAACAATAAATCAATCAAAGATGTGTTTAAGTTTTACTCCCATGTTCACAGCAGCATTATTCACAATAGCTACAAGGTGGAAGCCATCTAGGAGTCTATCCACAGATGAATGGAAAAGCAGACTATAGTGTAGATGTACAACAGAGTATCACTCAGCCTCAAACAGGAAGGAAATTCTGACACAAGCTGCAACATAGATGCAATGAAGCTTAAAACATGCTAAGGGAAATAAAGAGCCACAAAGACACTGTTGGGTGTGGCAGCCACGCCTGTAATCCCAGTAGTTGGGAGGCTGAGACAGGAGAATCCCTGCAAGTTTGGGGCCAGTCTGAACTCAGAGAAAAAAAAAAAAAAAAAGGAGACAAAGACTGGATGATTCCATCTCTGAGGTACCAAGCGCAACCAAAATCACTGAGACACAAAATAGAATACTGGCTGGTAGTCCAGGGCAGGAGAAAGATGAAATGGGAAGTTAGCATTAATGACTCAGTTTCTGGTTTACAAGATGGAAAGACATCTGCAGAGGGATGCGGTGGTGCTCATATCACATTATGAACGTATTTAACACATGTTCACATGGTACAATTTTAAAAATTTTGACACGGGGTCTTACTCTGTAATCTGGGCTGGTCTCAATTTCATGATCTTACCTCAGCCCCCTAAGTGCACCACAATGCCTAGCAAGGTGGTAAATATTATGTTACATCTGGTGAACCACAGTTTTTAAATTTTTAAAAAAGATGTATCTAGGGCTGGGATGTAGCTCAATGGTTCTGTTGCCTGCCTCACAAGTGCAAGGTCAATGAGATTGACGTATCTAAAGTGGAGAATCCAGAAGCTGGACATGGTGGTGCATGCCTGTAATCCCAGCAATCTAGAAGGCTGAAGCAGGAAGATCCTACATCTAAATTTAACCTGATCAGCTTAGCAACTTTGCAAGATCCTGTCTCAATAAAAAGTTTTTTTTTTTTAAATGCTGGGTATGTCGCTCAGTGTGAAGGCCCTGGGCTCAACTTCAAGTGCTGCAAAATAAATAAATAAATACAATGCTGACTCTTGGGTTCCAGCGAATGCCTACTAAAGGCAATTAAAGTGGCTTCTTCTTCCTTTCTGGAAAAACAGTCCCAGCTTCCTCATCTGTGAAATGGGATAACAGTGCCCGCTACAAAGCAATGCTGAGGGAATTAAACATGATGAAAGCCAGGGCTCGATCACAGTACCAGGTACCCGGTAAACGGCAGCCCAAGTCTCCTTCCCTCACCACATCCGAGGCCAACGCCCACCCTCTGAACTGGAGACCTCCAGACCCCTGCAGACATCCCAGCTTGCCCAGCTTGCCCAGCCCCCGCCCCCCATCCCTCCGCTCTCTCAGTTACATAACATCAGGGTGCACTTGGCCGGGCCCCTCTGCATCCTCATTATATAACTTCCTCCTGGCCACTCGGCCTCCTCCTCACACGGGGCCCTGCCCACCCCACGCCAGGCACTGCCAAATGCTCATTTGCATGACCAGTGTAAATTCGATCCTGGCAGCAGATCTGCAGTTAAGTCAGAAACCCCAGGACACCTTGGCAACAGCCTCAGAGCCCAGCTTCTGGGGCTGTTGGGGCTCAGGAAGGACGGCAATGCATCCAGGGCTGCAAAGCCCACCTGTCCCATGGAGGGGAAGGGGTCTGGGGCAACCCTCTGACTCCAGGGCCACTCCTGCTCAGGGGCTCTGAGCTGGCAGAGTTCGTGCCAGTATGGGCAGCGGCCCTGGGAGCAGGGAGCACTCGTCCAGTCAGTGGCTGCGGGCACAAGAGTGGGGCCGGAGAGTCAGGGCGCCAAGTTTCACTCTCTCCAGTCTTCTGGGGCTCAAAGGACGAGAGCACAACTGCTAGACCGGCTCACAGCGCCTGCTCCCTAGGGCTGGCAGCCATGTGGTGCTGGCTCCCCAAGAGGAGAATGGCCTCAGAAAGCCCACTGTGCCAGCACAGAGGGCAGAGAGGGACAAGAAGGTCAAAGCCTCACCCTCCTACTAGGCACTTTATAATCTTGGTGAACCAGGATCAAAAGAGGGACGGACAGGCAGAATAAATCCCAAAAAGTCTCGGCCTGATCAGCTACCACTGGCTGCACAGGTCCAGCCACGAGCTCTTCCAAGAAGCCCCAGGGACAGAGGCCAGCTAGAAGCTCAGATGCTAATGAGACCAGCCACAGAATGGGCCTTCCAGCCTGGGAAAGGGGGAAGGGCAGAATGGCTGATTGGAAAAGGCGGGAGGGAAAGAGGCAGTGGAGCAGAGGAAAGGACCAAGCTGGCCGAGACCAGTGGGGCAGAAGGGCCCAGCAGTGGCCACCCTGCTTCCTGGCAGTGGCTGCCTGTGACCTCACGGGCAGGGGCGTGGGGATGGGGAGGCGGGGGAGTGGGGCTGCAAGACACTGAAGTCTTTGTTTATTTGATTAGAAGGGAAAAAAAAAAGCGGCCTCAGGACCAGACAGCCAGGGTCACATGACCTCCAGGCCGGCTGGAGGCCGCACTGAGGATGGGGAACACCCAGGGCGCTGGGAAAAGCGGTGAGAGGATCCCAGTGAGACAGAGGGTCCCAGCCCTGAGGTACTCGGGCTAGGTCCACAGCGGGCCTCCAGGGAGCCCCACACTGTGGGAGCTGGGGCGTCCAAGGGTCAGGAGCCCCTGAACTGGAGGCAAAGCGTGCCTTTGTCTCCCACTGTGGCCACCACCACTCTCTCCACAGCCCCATCTGATTGTCCTGCACTAAGTCGCCCAAAATGGACCTGAACTCTGGCAGGGCTGAGGGTGGGACGAGGGTGTTGGCCAAAGATGCTGAGAACGCAGCTGCACAAACAGCCCTCTGAAGGTGATGTTCTGCCTGAGCTGGGCCCACCCACCCAGACCAAGCGGTGGTGCTCAGCACTGAGAGAGGAGGTGGCCCACAGACCAGCGCGGGCAGGGGCCCAAAAGCCAAGGCCCTGCCCACATCCACAGGAGCGTGCACACAAAGATGCCGAGAGAACCACGGCAAGGGGCACCCTGCACAAGGGTACACACACATGGCCAGACACTCGCTGAAGGCATATGGCCCCTGCTTCTCTCACAACACAAGGCACCTGAGGCAGTGGTCCCCAGGCCCAGCCAGGTGAACCTGAGGACACACACAAGGACCTGCCCTGGGTGTGTCGGCCAGTTCCTTGGTGCCACGGCTCAAGGCCCGCCTGTTGCTGTCCTGGTGGCTTCTCTGTCCTCTCTCACTCCCCACAGAGCAGCGCAAGGGGCGAAGGAGTAAAGGAAGCATCATGGTCTCCTCCTGAGGCCCAGAGTCCAGAGTTCTGGGCTCCTGACCTTGCATCTGGGAGAGAAGAGTGGCCTCAGCAGGCCAGACCAGACCTGCTCCTCAGGCACCAGCTTCTGTGACTCAGCCATGCTGAGGCTCCACGTGACAGGCAGAGGTTACAGTGAGGTGTGGCAGGAGCTGGCAGCAGGCGCAGTACCACGAGCCTCCACCCTCAACTCCCTCTGATACCTGGGAAGTTCACCCTGTTCACGCCTGACTCCCTGCAGCCCGGGAAGAGTAGGGCAAACAGCAAGCAGCATCGACACCTGGTGCAGGTGCTGGGCATGAGTCTCCCAGCTGGGTGCCCAGGATGGTACAGGATAAGTCCACCCAGAAGGTGCCACAGGCCTCATCCACAGCTCCCTTGCCCTGACCTGGACCTCCAAACGTGCAGAACTCATGAGAGGACCAGGTCACTCCCAGCGGGGCAGGACCACTGACCAGAGGCCATGGCCCGGAAGGGGAGAGAGGAGGAAGCTCTTAGCCTAGCCTTAAGACATCTCCCACGCAGCAGGGGCTGGGAGCCTCCGAGACAAAAGAGGCAGAAGGTCCAACTTCTGCAGCTGCTGGGCGTGAGCCTCAGCGTGTTCAATGGGGAAGCAACTGGCTGGGCTGATGGGCCCGGCCTGGCTCTGCCCCAGTGTGTTCTTCTTAGGCAGACCCAGGCTGGAGGAGCCGCTCCAGGTCTCTCCCTACCTTGTTCCCCGGGGATCGCAGCAGGATAAAGCGGTGCCTCCGCCTGAGGAGGGCACGGAGGTCCTGGCACTTCTCATAGCTGCCCAGTTCCACCGTCTCCACACACTTCTGCTCGTCCTGGTGAGAGAGACAAAGGGATGCCAGGTGATGAGAGCCAGACCTACCCGGACCTTGGGCCACCAGGTCACATCTCAGGCACTGGTTCTAATCAGAGAGGACATGACATTGCCACATGGCCAAGACCCTGGCAAGTGGCCAGGGCCCCGTCTGTACTGGCTAGAAGGACGCCTGCACATTCCGTATCCAGATAAGACATGCAGGGTGGCCAAGGGCCGAGTCTGAGGTGCTAAAGGCCAGAGGACAGGCTTAGAAAGGCTTCCTGGGATTGTGCAGGTCCAGAATCCAGGCTGGGGTCTGTGGGAGGGAGAGTGACAAGGGTCTGTCACAAATGGGGCAGGAGGTTCTGAGAACAGAGAAGCAGAGGGCAAGGTGGTCAAGGCACAGTGGGGGCCACTCACTGCCTGCAGCAGTGAGCCTGAGCAGCTCCCCACCATCTTTCTGTCAGCCTTTGCTGGGAAGGATGGCCTGCACCAGGCCACAGGCAACAGAGGGTGCAGGCTTGCTTCCAAGTGCCCCACGGAGCCCCAGCTGCCACTCTGAGGCCTCAGAACCAGGTGGGCCACAAAGCCCAGTCCCAAGACCTGAGGTTTTTCCCTTCACCCATCGGGCACCTGTTCATCAAGAGGCTCCCTGATTCCTGGAGCCTCCCCAGACAGCTACAGGCCAGACACTGGAGGGGAGAGATCTGTCCAACGCAGCGTAGGGCTCCGCCCACATCTCTGATCCAGAGCAGGGTCCTGCCAGCAACCACCCTCCTCTCAAATTGAGTTGGTGGCATACTATCAACACCACCATGTCAATCCCAGGACCTCCCAGTGTGGCACTCTGGCCCACAGTATCTGAACTTGGTAGAAATGAAAATCTTCAGCCTGATGCGACTGAATCAGAAACTCAGCGGCATAGGCCTTTTGTGATTGTAGGGTTTGAGCCACACACCCCTGGCACTTTTATCATTTATTTTGAAAACAGGTCTCAACAAATTGCTAAGTTACCCAGGTGGAGCTTGAACTTTTGATATTCCTGTCTCAAGTCTCCCGAGTACTGGGATTACAGGCAAGCATCACCACATCCAGCTAAATCTGAATACTACCTAGACTTCTAGGTGACTCTGAGATACAATGTATGAGAAAGTTTACAGTATACCATAAGTTACCAATCTTGGTGGAATAAGGCGTTTTTTTTATAAACAGGATTTCACTAAGCAGCCCAGACTGACATCAGATTTGTGGCAATCCTCCTGCTTCAGCCTCCTGAATGTTAGGATTACAGGTATGCACCTGTAATCACATCCAGCAGTGGTCTAAAGCTTTTAAAAAGCTAAATGCTTTGGCAACATCCAGACCAAAGATGCCAGGATCTCTGGTAGTGATACCCAGACCTTGGTATTTTTTATAACACGTGACTGTACAGCTAAGGCAGGTAATCTCCTCTTTCTTCTGCCCTCACAGGAAGAGGAAGGGACAGATGGAAGCCTGACCTTTCCACACAGGTTTCCCCAGGTATCATTTCTCACTTTTGCTTCCCTACGTCCCTTTCTATCCTGGGGTCTCCAATCCCTCCCAGGTTCCTCCACCAAACAAGAGGGCCAGAAAGGCCTCCTGTTCTGAGAAGCCCTCTGTCACCTCCCACAACCGCCGACTCTTGGTGCTCTCTGGGAAACAAACACCCACAAAGCCCTTGCCAAAGACAGAGGCCTATTGGGTGCTAGAGACTTAGAGCCAGCTATGGACAAGCACAAGCCTGGGAAGCTCCCTCCGCCCCATTCTGTCTGTCGCTGTCTGCCCCGTGCTAGGGGCCTTACCTGGGAAGGTGGCCCGTGAGAGGGGCACACGAACACTGAGTGAGGCCCCAGGAAGTCCCCTGCTCCCTGGGCACTCAGCAGAGGCTCCCACGAGGGCAGCTCGCTACACCAGACTGCCCTGAACACAGTCAGAACTCCGCCTCCCAAGTCCCTTCCTGGGCCTCCTTTCACCCCCAAAATGCTGAATCAGCCGGGCCCTCCTGCAGCAGGCGTGGGGTGGGGGCAGCATCTTTGGAACATCAACCCTTCTGACAGCAGAGAAATGGCCAAGGGCCATCTGTACTGGCTTGAATCCTTACATCAGAGAAGGGAACTGAGCTAACAGGCAATTCTCAGTCCTGGACCAGGCTGCCCTGTTCCAGAGTGCTAAGTTCTTGAGATTGTACTGAAGTTTTTTTTAAAATAGTGATTTTTTTTTTTCCCAAAAAGTGTTATTTTGATTTTCGTTGTTGGAGACATGAAGTCCTTCCTGCTTCCCAGCTGTTGCCAGATGTGGAGAGCAGTTCAGGACAAATCTGGTAGCACCCGACAGGCTGACAGCTGAGCGCCTGTCACTCCACTTTCGTGGCAGCTGGCAGTGGAGGAAGCTGTGACAACCCTGTTTATTTTTAAAAATATCGCTCAGCAGCCACATGCCCAGCTGTGGCACATGTGTATGGTACCTCAGTACAGAACATCTGGGGGGCTGTCTGTGCAACCTCATCCCTTTGCCCTCTGCTGTTGCTTTTCTGACACCCCAAGTCCAGGAGCCCAGGGACTTGGGCAGGAGCCTTCCAGGGCAGCTAGCTCCGTGAATGCCCAGGTAAGGCTGCCCCGTCTGCCTCTGCCTGGGACAATGAGGAATTTTCTTGGATACCCTGAGGGGAGCTGGGACAGACTGATAAGGAAGACAGGCCAGGCGGGCTCTGCCTGCGGTCGTCTGTGTCCCCGTGATCGGAAGCACACAGTGACAGCCCCCACGGCCCTCCCTCTCTGACAGCCCCGAGCCCAGAGCCCACCCAGCATCTACAGGGAAGAGTCCTCCTCAGTCTTGCGCCAGCTCAGTCTGACTCTGCGCCCGGCTTTAGCATCCGGTTATCCTCATCCCAAGCCAGCTGGAAGGAGGAGGGAAGTGCCTGGAGCAGGAAGAGGCGAGGACCTTCTCAGAGCTTCACAATTCAGGACAAAGAAAAGCTGGAGGCGTAGTCTGGCAGTACAGGACAGACAGACTGACAGATGACTCCGGGCCACCAGGGAGAGTCAATTTAGGCTGAAACCTTCTGTTAAAGAAGGCAGAGAATATTTAACATATTTCAGAGAAACTCCACCAAAACTAGGTTTCGGAGTTTACTTGGAGGTTTTATATCATCTGAGATGCTGAATTCACTGTCATTTTGTCACCCTGAGCCGCAGGCTCCTCTTTTGTAAAATGTAGCACAAGACCACTTTCACAGGACCACCGTGAACATCTTCAGAAAAGTACGGCCAGGCATGATGGTACAAAGCTGTAAACTCAGCACATGGGAGGCTGAGGCAGGAGGGCTGCCGTAAGTTTGAGGCCATTCTGGGCCACACGGGTTCAAGGCCGGTTGATAGTGAGAGTCTATCTCAAAAAATCAAAAGAAAAAAAAGAGAGAAGTAAGAGCTCCAAATAAGCATGAAGTGCTAGCATCTCTGCTGAGAGGAGCAGGCCTCAGTTTTCGGGAGAACTTACTTCCACGGCCTGGAAGCTCTGCACACAGGTATACAGTTGGGAAGACTCATGCTTACATGCACTTAGGGTTCAGTGAGCACCATCCCACACCTCTGGATTCGTCCCGTGCCATACAGAGACTCAGAGGAGACTGGCACTCCCCACAGTGGCACAGATGTCCAAAGTGCGGCAGGTGTTCCAGCCCCAGCCCAGGGTCACCTGCCTCAAGGCCAAGCCTGTCCTCACCTCGCTCTCATAAACCAGCAACTGGGCCTGACGGAGGAGCAGGTAGCGATCTTTCCAGTGGCCCAGGAGGCCCCCGCTGCTCTTCTTGATCCAACCAGACTTGTCCGCCGTCCGCACTCCATGAGGCTTCTCACCACCCTCCTTCACACCCTGCAAGACAGACAGCAACAGGACGTGGTATGAAAGCCACCGCCACGGGGCCGCACAAGGGATGTGTTGCTGCACTGGGTAACAAATGATGCCATCCTGTGCGAGGTTCCCCCCAATCTGAGGAGCAGAAAGAACAGCAAGGCAAGCATAGAGGCCCAGCTTATAGTGCCAGCTATTGGGTAGGGAGAGCAGGAGCATTGTGAGTTTGAGGGCATCCTGAACAACATTGTTAGACCCTGTCAGAAAGAATGAGACAGCAGAAAAAGAAGGAGAGAAGTGACGACTCACAGTGATAACATGGCAGCTCCCTTCCATTAGGCCAGCACGCGGCACCTCACATGCTTGGTCTCGTTTAACCCTGACAATTCCCCTCTGAAATGGCAGCACCGCTATCCACATGTCACAGCAAAATGAAGCTCAAACAGGAGACACAACCTGCCACAGCCGCCCAGCTGGGGGACACAGCCAGAATCCATAGTAGATCTCTCTGACCCCTTGTTTATCGCATGCCTCCCTTCCGCCTCCAGTTCACTCGGCCAGTCAACAAACGCTCAAGGTGTTCAAGTTGCCCAGGAAGCAGGCGCATGCAAGCTCTGCCCTTGTAGAGCTCACAGCAGGGGCAGAGAGGAGCGGAATAAACAAACGCCTGACATGACACATGGGCCAGGGTAAGACACTACCGAGGGCACAGACAGGGGCCAAGAGAAGACAGGAGGGACCTGTTCCCGCGGGGAGGGCAGGAGGGAGCCTCCCCGGGAGAAGGCACATTTCAGCAGAGATAGGAAGGATGGGCGGGATCAGGAAGGCTGAAGGGCACTGCTCTGCACCCCACCCTTCGAGGACCCAGTCCCAGCCCCGGCTTCCTGTCCCGAAGCAGAGGCTGCATTGTCCTCATCCCACCTCAGGTCAGGACTCTCATGTGGCCACTATCTGGTGAGCGTCCCGAGATCCTTTCCTTCTTCAACCACAGGCTGGCACCCGAGGAGCCCGACTGAAGCCACATCCTGGAGGGGGTGGTCACCCTGAGGCCTTGGGATGGCTCCAGGCACCTTGTGCCCCATGCGTTACCTGCCTAGGCAGCTGGCGCCAGGGCCATGCCTACCAGATGGGGTTAGACACGACCAGGGTCCCCGGCACTCAGCCCTGTTCTTTTACATGTCACAAGGGCTGAAGAAATATCTGTGAAATGAAAATAAAAATATACTCATTTGCTAACCACTCTGCCTCCCTGACTGGTACCCAGGGTAGGGAGGGTGAGGGGGCGTGGGTGAGAGGGAGTAGAGTGTGTCCAAGTCGAGAGGATGCTAGATGGAAATCAACACTGACTAATGCTAGACTACATTATAATTTACATGAAATTCAGAAAAGGGCCCCAGTTAGAAGCGCCACGCCTCTCCCCAGGGATGGCCTGCGGCCACAGCTGTCTTCAGGAGGACAAGCCCAGGCAGAGATAAGCGGTGAGCTGTCAGGGGCCGGGCAGAGCCGCTTCCCTGCTCTACCTCAGCTGGGGGGCCCCAGCCTGGCTGTCCGTAAGTACCACAACCTCCAGGAGCCACACATTGCTGAGGATGGAGTCTGGGCTTTGGAGCCCAAGTCATAACGATGGGAGACAAACCATCTCATGCAGGTTTCAGAGTATGTGTAACATGGAGATATTACCAGTGGTTGTTATAAGGACTTGTGGAGGTCAGAGATTTTGGTTCTGTCCCCAGCCTCAATAGCACCTAAGTGCTCAATTAGTGCTTTTCGCTGCATGAAGGCAAGACAGGTAAAGCAGTCCCTAGGATACCTAAATGCTTAAACCTAAAAGACAGCAGCTGTCATTCCTACTGTCACTGTCCCAGCCTCCAGCTCTGAGTGGAGCTTCCAACCTGGGCAAGGCCTTTCTGGACCTCAGCTGCTGGCCTCAGACCTCCAGGTGCCCCAGGGATGTGGGGAGCCCCTCAGGGTCTCTTCCTGAATTGCAGATGGCAAGAGAAATGAGGAAGCAGTATGGTCCAGGCTGTCTTCCCGGGCTCAGGAAGGAGGAAGTGAGTGCCTGGCCAGTTAAGAGCTGTCCTATCCAGGGGAAGAGAGGACTCCAGGGCCTTTCAAGGAGAAGCAGAGGCTCACTCATATCCTACCACGTACCCGGCTTCTGCACAATGGGAATCCCCATCTCCGTGCTCCCCGCACACCCCTCCTCTCTGGCATCCTGGCACTGCTGAGGCCCTCGGTGTCCCTCTTAAGCTAGGCAGTGGAACTGTGGATTGGAAGCTGCTGCCACATCTCCCACCTCTGAGTGGCTTGTGTGGTGCTTTTTGGTGGACCAGCTCCCATCTCAGAAAACCCACTTCTCCACTCACTCTACTTGTGAGCTCCCCGGCCCAACTGTCCCACCAGCCACTGAAATGTGAAAACTTCCCCCATCCTGGAAGCTCTGGGGCCAAGGCTGGACCCCTGGGCCTCAATCACTGTCACCTCCAGCCTGGGTGTAACACAGTGCCCAGGAACACACTGGGTTAGCTAGAGAAGCCAGTCCAACGACTGGGAGGATGACAGGTGGGACCAGGATGGGACTGGGAGGGAGGGGACCACTGAGGGGCTGCAGCTGGTGGCAGCAAAGCCCAGTGATCCTACGGGGTCCTGGCTGGAGGCCTTTGCCCTGCCTCCAGCTCCATCCCAGCCCCTCACACTCCCTCCAGGGGGCCTGGCCAAGCCCCCACGAGTTTTAACAAGGAGCTCCACCCCTTGGCAGGGCTCACAGGAAGGTTTTGTCCTGCTCAGCCCAGTTTCTCGGCTTCCTTGCCTCTTACTGACCAGCTGACCAGTGGTCCTCTTATGCTGCCGCCTCCATCCATCCTTCTTAAGAGGCTTTCTCCTGCTCAGCATGAGCAGTTCCTGACACCCCAGGCACTAGCCTGGTGACACAGGAAGGTCTCTGGGTCATCCATTCGAAACAAAACAAAACAAAAAGCCAGGTCCTTCTGACACTGGCTACAGAGGAAGACAGATGGAAAGGCACAAGGTTATGACAGAGACCACAAAAGCAGCTTTGTTGTTCAAGCTGAGTGCAGCAGCATGCACCTGTAATCCCAGTACTTGGAGGCTGAGGCAGGAGGATCTCCCTGAGTTCAAGGGCAGTCTGGAATATATACCAAGACTCTACCTCGAAGAAACAAACAATAAAATAGAAACTGCAGTCTTGCTGACACCCCACATCACAAGCTGCTCAGGATGACAGTTGCCTTTAGCCTAAGCCCAGAGACACTCTGACCTTGCTCTCCTGAGAACTCTCCAAGGACGGACCCTGCATGCAACAGACAGAGAGGAGGTAGACTCTGCCCGAGGAATTTCCAGTCTGATGGGGCTAACGTACACAGCTCCCGTCTGGGTGCTGGGTGGGTATCCCCTGCTGGGGGAAGATCCTGTCCTAGCTCTCTGCAGGGGTGGGTCTGGGGAGTCCTTGCAGAAAGTGGAGCTCTGAGAATGGAAGGGAACTCTGCTTGGCCCAGAGAAGCAAAGAAAACTGAGAATCAAAGTTCCTTCTCCTTCACTGCAGAAAGAGAAAGTATAGCTCAGGAAAGGAAAGAGAATCACTTCTACGCCCTTTGGTTATCATCAAGTGCAGAAGAGAAAACAGATTGGTCCAACACTAGTGCCAGGACAGGACATTGCCCACCTTGTCCCAAGCTGGGTGACACCAAGGGGTCAGCTTGGAACCAGGACAAAGCCCAGCGGGGGATTCGGGGGGGGGACACAGGGAAGCAGAGACCTGAGGTTTCTAGCTAGACTCCGGCAGCAGCCACACTTTTTATTTTCCCTTACCTTCCCAGATCCTCAGTCCCTCTCATTTTACAGACCGGGAAACAGAGGCACAGGTGGGCAGATGCTCAGTGCCCAGCTCAGCACTCCTCATCAAGCTTCAGGCTGACAGGTATGACACAGGAGGTCTGGGGCTGAAGGGACCAGGTGTAGGGTGGCCCTAAGCTGGCAGGAGGATGGAAACAGCCAAGTATGTGGAAGAGTCATGATCGGGTGGCTGGGGATCACGGGACAGAGCAGGTGACCCTCATCTAAGAGGGGATGTAGATGAACTAAGACGAGCACTGAGGCCTAGACACAAGGGAATGCTACTTCAAGTAGATGCCAAAAGGAAGCAGAGGAGTGGGGGCCCAGGTTTCGTGGATGAGGGCTGGCAGCTGGGAGGAAGAAGTGGGGAAGACTTTAAAAGGCCAGAGAACTCCTTGAGTTTTCCGAATCTGGGAGCCTGAAGTAGCACAGTTAGAGACTAAGGGTTAGAGCCCAAGTGAGCTCAGAGGGCCCCAGGAGAACTTCCTCTAACTATCCCCCACCCCCAGCAGATCAGGAGATGGAGTAATTCCCACCCAAATCCCCCTGGAGCAGGGCAGAGGCTTCCCTGACAGCCCAGCACTTGAAGCAGGGGCCTTGGGCAGATGGCAGCCCCAACCTGTGACAAGAAAGAAACCACGACAAATCACAGTGGCCTGATTGTAACCCCCTACCCTGAGAGGGCAGCCGGAGGCAGGCCGGGGAAGAGGTTAGGCCTAGTGTTTTATAGAAGAGGAAACGTGGGCTGAGAGGGGAAGTGACTTATCTACCATCCCACAGAAATGCAGGCCGGCCCGGAGGGCAGAGGCAGCCTTAGCTCTCCTGCGCGGTGGCCCCAGGAAGGAGGGGGGTGGACACGGACGGACGGGGCACAGGCAGCCTACTCCACTCAGGGGTCCCCGGGGGCCAGGACCGCCGGACCAGCGAAGGCTTCGTCTCTAGTCTCCGCCCACCCAGGCAGAGATGCGTGCCCTTGCTTGGGGCTTGGCAAAGCAGAAGCTGGGAAGCATCGAAGGAATAAGAAACGTTACTCTCTCTATTCCACAGATACAGAAGACGTGCTTGCCGTGTGAACGCAAAGGACAGAGGTCACCCCACCCCAGGTGTCCTCGGAGGGGAAAGAGAACTAAGGGGGGGGCGCGGGTCCAGCCTTTCCAGGGCTCAGGGGAAAGGAAGGGCCCTGACTCCTCGCATGTGGGGCAGGGAGGGGAGAAGGGACTCAAGAGACTTACATGGGAGGAAGAAGCGGTCTCTTCAGACCTCCTGCCACGGGCAGGGTCAGGACCTGATTCCTCGAGCTAGGGACCCCGGAGACACCTCCCGGTAGCACACGCCCTGGGTCCAACCCGACCGGCTCCACGGAAACGGGGCTCCGGCGTGGCCACCAGGCCGCTTTTGGCAATCACCGAACTCGCTGGGGCCTCAGTCTCCTCATCACCCCAGTGGGGACAACAACCACCACGACTTCCCCACAGCAGGTGAGAAAAGGCGAAGGCGCCCGGAGGGAGGCCGCGGCTGGACCTCACCGCGCCCCTGCCCGGTCCGCCCAGGCTCGGCCGGGGGTCCCAGGCCGGGGAAGGGGGCGGGCAGCAGCCGGGGCCTGAGCCCGAGACCCAGCCCCGAGAGGGGCTCCGAGATGCCAGGCCTGGCCCTCACCTCCTCCTCCATGGCACTCGGTGCGCTGAGTCCGGCCGCCGCACCACTCAGTGCCCGCGCCGCACGGGCTCCGCGGGATCCATGAGCGCGGGCCGGGCGGCGGCTCGCTCGCTCTGTCCCGCCGGCCGCCCGGCGCCCAAGAAACTTCGAGGGGGCGGGGCCTCGGGCGGGGAGAGGCTTCCGGGGGCCGGGGGCGGGGCCGGACCCAGGAGGGAAGTGGGCGTGGAAGATGGGGCGGGGCAGGGTCCTGGGGCGGGGCCCCGGGTGGGGAGAAGCTTGGGAGGAGGCGGGGAAATGGGCAGGATCCGGAGACGATCCAGGGGCAGGCGGGGCGGGGCGGAGGCAGGGGGAGTGTAGTTTCCCGGACCGCGGAGGGAGGGGAACTAGGAAAGGGCTCTGGGGTAGAGGGCTGCGGCGGGGGCTTCCGGCTCAAAGGCGGGGGCGGGACGGGGGGGCGGGGCCCGAGGGCGGGTCCGGATCGGACTCGAGGCTCCTAGGGGCGTTGGTGGCCGAGACCGTGGAGGCTTCCCGACTCAGTGGGCTTGGTCGTCGGTACCGACCCAGCTGTGCTGGGCGCCCCGAGATGAATACAGAGAGCAGCGCCTCCGCGAAGCAGCTGCCTGGTCCCCTGGACGCTGGGCGGGTGTCGGGGCCGCGCGCGGTCAGGAGCTCTGGTCACGGTCCAGAGGGTCGGGTAACAGGAAGACGTAGAGCTGGGGTCCCAGTTGAGAGTCCCTGGCTCTCTCGAGTCCCCCAACGCAGTGCTGTCCTGCTTTTCCCGGGCGTCGGACACCTGTAGTCCCACATCCCAGGACAACTGTGCAGCCTCTCGCTCCATCTTGCAATGCAGCGGAAGGTGTAGGGCCCAGCAAGGAGGTTTCAGCCGCACCGCTCGCCCTCGTTTCACACGGGAGAAATAGAGGCGCAGAACGGGAGGCTGCATGCCCGCCTTCAGGGCAGCCTCGCTGTGGCCCTGCCGCAGGCCACAGCGGCGCGATAAGTGCTGGTGGGATCAATGGTGACCTCCTCTGCCTGTGGCTGCCATAGCAGCGGTGCCAGTGGACAGAGGGTGCTTTTCACTCTGCCGCCGGCCTTCTGGCTCCCAGGCCTTTTCCAGCCCTGTGGTGAAGAGGACAGCCTGGGGCGCCAGGGTCAAGGGGAAGGAGGTGGGGAGGAATTTTTGCTTCTTGTCTGAGCCTGGGTTCCTTTAAAGGAGCTTGGTGTAATCTTGCATACCTTTAATCCCAGCACTCAGGCTGAGGCAGGATTGCCTTGAGTTCCAGTCAGCCTGAGCTACATAGCGAGTTCAAGGCTAGCCTAAACTGCACGGTGAGACCCTATCTCAAAACACAAATAATAAACAAAGGAAAAGATCTGAAGAAGCCAGCATATGAGGTGACTTCCTAGAGCTCTTGGTTTTAAGAACAGAGCAGAGATTTCTAAGAAGATCCTGTCTCTGGAAACTCAGGTGCTACCCACAGGGAATTAGAGTCTGCATTGTTACACTGAAGCAGCCTGTTTGTGGTGATCAAATGGATTTTAGTATTCAGCCAACTCTGCCACTTTTGGGAATGAGCTCCTATGACCATTTTGGCCTTAGTTTCCCCACCCAGCCCCTGCTTACCCTCAGACTGTTGGCCTCCACATCACTTGCATATATTCGATGCAAATATTTTATTTGAGCCTGCCTCCGTGGAGCACCAGTTATTGAAGAGGCTGAGGCAGGAGGGTGGAAAGTTCAAGGATAACCTGGTCAACGTGCCAAGATTCTATATCCAAGGAAAATTTTAGCCAGGCATGATAGCTCATGCCTATAGTCCCAGCATTCAGGAAGCTGAGGCAGGAAGATTGCCACTAGTTTGAGGCCAGCCTGGGTTACATAGTGAGTTCAAAGCCAGGCTGAACTACATGTCGAGAGCCTGTCTTAGAACAAAAAACACAAGAGGACACCTTGGCTGGTTAGGAGAACTTAGGGCAGTTTTCGTATAATCAAAGCAGGGTGGTTGGAAATTGAGTTTTTAAAATGCCGCCTAGAGCCAGCAGGAGCCGGAGCTTCAAGGGGCGTGAGTGCTGATCTAAGGGATTGGAAGTGCCTCCTGCAAGTGGCAGGGAGCCACTGAAACTCGAAACAGGGTGTAACACAATCTCATTTCCATTTTCCAGGCTCATTTTCATAACTGGTGTATGCAGAATGGAATGACCAGACTACGAGAAACTGGGAGTTGCGGAAACTCAGGAAACAGGGAATGGTTATGAGGATCACAGGGACAGATTCAAGAGACAGCAGAGACCCCAGACATGATGGTATACACAGTAAACACAGGAACTTGGAGGCTGAGGTAAGAGGATTACAAGTTTGAGACCAAGCCTGACGATTTAGTGAAACCTTGTCCTTTCTTTCTTTTTTTTTTTTTGGTACCATGGATTGAACTCAGGCCCTTGTCCTTACAAGGTAGGCAGAGTACCACCTGAGCTAAATCCCCAGCCCCAGTCACTTCTGAAAGAACAGACAGCAGGCAGGCTGGAGGTACAGACTGGCACTACAGCACTTACCTAGCTTGCAAGAAGCCCTGGGTTTAACCTCATTACCAAAGAAAATAAAATAAAGCCAAACATTGTGAAACACATGGGTAAACCCAGAACCCAGGAGGCTGAGGCAGGAGGATCAAAGAAAGTTCAATAAACTAAAGACTGTGGGTGAAGCTCCGTGTCAGAGCACTTCCATTGGAAGCACCAGGCTTTGAGGTCCAGTCCCCGTACCACACACACACACACACACACACACACACACACACACACAAAATAGTAAAAAGAAGAGCGTGCTTTATTTTACTGTTTCAGTCCTGGGGAATGAACCAGCACCTACACTGAAGTACAACCCTAGACCTTTCCTTTTTTGTTTGAGACACAGTCTTGGTAAGTCGCTAATGTGCCCAGGCTGGATTCAAGCTTGTTATCTTCCTGCCTCAGCCTCCCAGGGTGCTGGGATTATATTACAGGTATATCCAGGCTTGCCTGTCGAGGGGCCCATTTTGGATCTGATGAGTCTGCTGCATCAGCTCAAATCTACAAAATGGAAAACAGCTACAGGAAGATGGGGGTAGAAAGAGGAAAACATTTCATGGAGAGGGAAGAGTAAGTGCACAGGGCCTGGCTTAGGAAAAGGAGTTGCTTTGGAGTTGTTTTGGTTTTTGTTGTTGTTGCTTTGTTTTTGAAATGAAGTTAGGGGGACCTTCCATTCATGTTGCCCAGACTGGCCTCAAACCCCTGAGCTCAGGGGACTGTCCTGCTTCAGCTTCCTGAGTAACTGAAGCTCCCGGTATGAACCACCACACACGGGCTGGAACAGGGTTAGGAGTGTTCAGGAACATCAAGGAAGCTCGTGTGACAAGCCACGTGAGCAAGAGAGAACTGCCGCCGACTTGAGCTCACAGTGGAAGGAAGGACTGTGGATACTGTTTATAGGAACAGCGCACCTGCTGCTGTTTATTGAATGGACGGTAGGGGGCAGAGTGGAGCCGGGACTCCACTAAAGACCTGGAGCCTCTGCCCTAATCTAGGGAAACGGGAAGAAGAGGCTACTACCTCTGAAGGCAAAATCCGGAGGGAAAGAATCCCTCGCCCTCAGGTGGAGAGGAGGGACTCACGAGCATCGATATGCCATCCGGCTGATGTCAGCCCTCTTAGGGAAGGACAGCACATCAGAAAGCCAGGTCTCGCGGTTGAGGCAGGAGGATGACCGTGCGTTCGAGGCCAGAATGAACAACATAACGAGACCCTGTCTCAACGATAACACAAGAGAAAGGAAGGGAGGAAGGAAGGAAGGAAAGAAAAAAAGAAAACTCCTTGCTCTGAGACCTGGCCTCCCAATCAGGCTTCAAGTCAAGCAGGGAGATTAGGAGCAGAGTAGAGTGGGCTCTGACCACGCGGGGGCAGCAGCGTGCAGCGCAGAGAGCGAACCCCGAGACCTACGAGAGGAAATCAGGGGCGGGGGGGCCAGGGGCCTGCATCCTCTGGCTCCTCCCCTTTCCCAGCAGCCAGTTAACAATCAGATGATGGGCCAGCAGTGGTGCCAGGGCGGGCAGATGACAGAGGCGGGGCCGGTGTTCTCCCAGAGGCGGAGTCCAGCTAAGAGGCCCACACTTCTCTCGTAGGAGACTCCGTGTTGTTGCTCTGAGGAAGGCCTGCGTGTGAATAACTTTGGGAAAAGGTCTTAGCGGTTCATATAAACATAATATTACAGCCGGACCTGATGATGTAAACCTGTAACCCATGCACTCTGGGAGGCTGTGGCAGGAGGATTGCAAATTGGAGCCTGTCTTGGACAATTTAATGACTTAGGAAAACCCTGTATCAAAAAGAAAAAAAAATTTAAAAAGGCTTGGACTGTGCACAAAGTCTTTGGGTTCAAAGCCAGCACTCCTTCGAAAAAACAAAGAAAGATAGAAAGGACACGGGATCCAGCTACTGATAAAACAGGGTGACACACATGAATCACAAAGTCATTTCACTAAATGAAGAAAATCTTGCACCAAGGAAGAATATGTAATTCCACTTAGAAGCTCCTGGATAAACTCCTCTCTGAAGACACTGGGTCTGAGGATTTCAGGTGATAAGGATTTCAGGTGATTGAGTTGCTGTTGTTCCCAGAACTTTGTCCCATGAATGAGATGTTCTATGCATCGTCTAGTGTCACAGTCACCGATTACTGAACCCTGAATTTCACTGTTTTCATTTGTTTAGATTTAAAGTGAAATATAGAGACCAGGCGACCTCTTAGCCTCTTTGCTCATCTGAACCCTGCTAGCCAGAAACACAAGGGGCAACAGCGTGGACAAAATGAGTTTGATGAGCAGTTGGGAAAAGGAGAACTGCGCAGACACTGAAGGCCATGACTCAAAGAACAAGCCCTATGGAGTGACAGGTGCCCCTAGTTCTCCTGCAGGTGCCCAGACCCCAATCCAAGGACTGTGAAAGAACTCCAGCCCCGACCCACCATCCCAGAAAAAGAGGAGAAAAACAGAAACAGTAGAGCCCCATGGTTGGCAGCTTCAAAAATGGGTTTCACTGGCAGGATTTCAAGAGTCATGGATTGAGGCTGAGTGAGGTCGAAGACCTTCGAGCAGAGAGTTTGAATTTTGGACAAGTTAATCTCTTGCTCAACAGGTACCCAGGCAGCATGGCCTGTGTCCTTTAGGGACCGGGAGGAAGCAGGTTATTGTGAGGATGAAATCCACCTCCTGGTGTAAAAATGGGCAACTATGGGTTCACTGTGTAACTGTGCTTGCTTAGGAAGATACAGGTAACTATGGTCACTACTGTAATGTAAACTCACTAGAGCCAGGGATCTCAGAAAGCCCCCCTACTCCTGTTCCCCCTCCATTGCCCCTTTTCTTATGTAATTCATGGTTAGAGTGGTTGTTGTTGCCCCGCCCACAACATAAAGGTATAAAAATGAGAGTAAACTTCTGTTGGACACTTTCAAAGTGATCTGAATCCCTTGAAGCCTCTGGCAATAAAGCTTGGTTTGCTCCTCCTCAGTGTGGTCAGTTTGGTCCAGAGACCAACCCTACCCCCACCCCCCTGCCCCCACCCCCGGCGTGACTCTTCATCTGTATTCCGATCCCTCAGCACCTTCACGGTGGTTTGGTTTGGTGGTTGATGGATCATAGCCCAAGTATGGGACGAGACCTCGAGGGGAGGGAGGAGGCATTCATTTATCGGTGTCCCTGGGCCACCACAGAGCGGAGGCCGAGGGCCACCAGTGCTCAGCACCTTTGGGCGCTCCAGGAAGGGCGGGCACTGTGCAGAGACTCAGGCGTGTGCAATGTGACTGCTCCAAGGAGCTGCACTAACAGCCCTGTTAGGAGAGCTGCTGGTGAGGAGTCCAAAAAGACAGATCTGAGGGCCGGGGAGTTAGCTCAGTGGTTCCGGCGCCTGTCTTGCAAGCACAAGGACCCGGGTTCGATTCCCCAGTAACCACATAACAATACTGGGTGTGGAGACCCTCACCCAGCAGCAACCAGTACGACATACCACAGTGCTGGACGTGGTGGCTCACGCCTGTAATCCCAGCACTCGGGAGGCAGAGGCAGGAGGATTGTGATGTGAGTTTGAGGCTGAGCTCAGGGCCAGCCTGAACCACAAAGCGAGACCCTGTCTCAAAAAACCTAAAAAAAAAAAAAAAGACAGATCTGAAAGACTGTGAAGAAGATGGTACAAGAAAAGATACCAAGTGGCCCGGGGATATAGCTCAGTGGTTCCGGCGCCTGTCTTGCAAGCGCAAGGACCCGGGTTCAATCCCCGGTAACCACATAACAATACTGGGTGTGGAAACTCACCCCAGCAGCAACCAGTACCACACACCACAGTGCCAGGCGTGGTGGCTCACACCTGTAATCCCAGCACTTGGGTGGCAGAGACAGGAGGATTGCTGTGATGTGAGTTTGAGGCTGAGCTCAGGGCCAGCCTGAACTACAAAGCGAGACCCTGTCGCAAAAAAACCTTAAAAAAAGGAAAAGGTACCAAGGAAGGTGAGGCTGCTGAAAAGGAGATCAAAGAGGCTTGCCCAGAAAAAGTTCCAAAAGGGTCATCCTAAAAAAAAGTCAATCTGATCCCCAGTACTGGAAAAAAAAAAAAAAAAAGAAGTCTTCTAAAAAAGGAGGAAAAAGCCAGTTGTGGTCACACACCTGTTATGCTAGCACTCAGGAGGCTGAGGCAGATGGCTGCAAATTCAAGGCCAGGCGGGGCTTACACAGTGAGTTAAAGGGCAACATGGAATACATAGTAAGGCCTTGTCTCAAAATATAAAAAGAGAAAAAATAATTTAGACACACAATAAGAGAGGCTGAAGGAAACTGTATCAAGTTCGGGGTCAGCCTGGGCTTCCCAGTGAGTTCAAGACCAGCCTGGGCTACACAGCAAGACCCTGTTATCGAAATATATGTATATATGAATTGAAAGAAAATGGTCACAAACGAGAATGTAAAAAGAAAAGATTCAAAAAAAGGTTGTGAAGAGAACAGCCTTGCCAACAAATCTGAAGATGGTTCTGGGGCAAAAACTTCAAAGGGAGGAGCACCCCACTCGGGGTGGAGTCCAGAGAAGTCACTACTGAGCTGAATCTGAGACTGCTCTGAAAATTTAGGACAGTTGTATCTTGGCTCCCTGGGTTCGACCTCCAGTGTATGTAGGGCAGGGGATGCCGAAGCCATAAACTTACTGTCTTCCCTGTCCTTTTTAGTCTCAGGGTTCCTTATTCCTGGGCCTCAGCTGGAAGAGAAAAGCAAAAGACCACGGATTGCTCTGCCCCGCCTCGCCGCACCACGCTCATTCACCTGCCAGGTGTGGTACCTTCGCTCCACACCACAAATCCACCTCCTTCAGGGTGCGATTGGTACGACCCAAACTCCTGCGCTTTGAGCCAATGAAAAACACGCCTGGACACGCCCCTACCTCTGATTGGCTTCAGAATTTAAAGATCCGGCCAGTGATAGGGTGAATTTCTCTCCTTAGTATTTGAAAATACCTAGTAAGTTTTGCAGCTTGGCGTGGCCACCGGCTCTGATGGCCTTATTCGGCGAGTGTCCGTCCGAGTCCAAGGTAGTAAGAGAAGAGAAGGGGCCCCACCAGGAGAGTACAAACTGGTAAGCCAGAGGGGGAGACACGGATTCATTCCTGAGCCTTTTAGAGGAGGGAGGTGGAGGGCATCGAAACCACCCTGACCTAATACCCTCTGACCGAGGGACTGACAGAAGGCGACAGAGCTCACCTCGCCCGTGTTTGCGTTTCTGCAACCGTGACAGCTGCCTGGCCACGCAGAAACCACCGAACGCAGGGGAAGACAGCGTGCTTATCAGTCCCCGTCCTCTGCTTCCTGTGCCCGACGAGTCTGAGCTGTCCCTGGGTCTCTTGAAGTAAGCTTCTTTTCAGAGCACGAAGATCTCCTAATGTCGCAGGATCCCTGAGACTCCTCAATTCTGGGTGCATCTGACGTTGTCCATCCACGGTTCGGGCAACTTGAGTAGCCGAGACTATTATTAGACACTTTGTTTTATGTGAATTGGGATGAAGCCAAGGTCTTTGCACCTAGCTGTATCTCCAGCCTTTTTATTTTGAGAAAATAATTCTCTAAATCGCCAAGTTATCCAGGCTGAGCTCGAGCTTATGATCATACGGTCTCCAAGTACTGAGATTCCAGGCACGCGCAGGCACCTCGGCTTAGAATGGGGTTAGCCCTGGCGTCCCGTTAGCGATTCTGCGGTTTCCTGGGTCACAGTGATGCCCGCAGGACTTGGCTCCCCACAGCCCTTGCACCCTCACCACTCCCGCATCCTTCGGTCTTGCACTCAGGTCTCTTCGCAGGGGGCGGAGGCGGCGCTGATGCTCGCTGGCACGGAGGAGGCGGCAGATCGCGAGGACGCGGAGCTGCGGTGCCGCGTAGCCGTGGAGGAGCTGAGCCCCGGCGGGCAGCCGAGGAAACGCCAGGCCCTGCGCAGCGCGGAGCTGAGCCTGGGTCGCAATGAGCGCCGAGAGCTGGTCCTGCGGCTGCACACGCCGGGCCCGTCGGGGCGCTCGCGTTGCTTTCCCCTGCGCGCCGCTCGCCTCTTCACGCGCTTCGTGGCAACTGGGCGCAGCGCACTGCGGCTCCAGGACCCCGGCGCCCCGCGGGCCGGGGCCACCCAGCTCTTGCTCTCGGACTGTCCCCCAGAGCGCCTGCGCCGCTTCCTGCGCACGCTGCGCCTCAAGCTGGAAGCCGCCCCCGGTCCTGCGCCAGCCTCCGCGCGTGCGCAGCTGCTCGGCCCGAGGCCCAGAGACTTCATCTCCATCAGCCCAGTGCAACCCGAAGAGCTGCGGCGCGCTGCTGCGGGGCGCGCTTCCGAGAAGTCGCCTACCGAGCTGCCAACCATGGCCGAGCCCAGCACGGTGAGGACAGAAAGGGGTACCTCTGAGGTAGGTGCGCCCCGATTTGCATCCTCATAGATGGGAGAAGCCAGGGGCGCCGTGCTGCCACGGGACATCTGAGTGTGGAAGAGATGTGGGAATCGCCTGTGGTTCCATCTTTTATAACTCCTGAGACTGGAAGAGAGAACAGGAAATGAGGGTCACTGGAGGCTCTTACAAAGCCCAGGTTGGGTTCAAACTTGCAATCCTATATCAGCCTCCTATGTTGGGATTACAGGAGTGTGCTACTGTGCCCGCCAAGAAACAGGTTTGTGATAGGAAAAGAAGTGAGAAGGCAAGTGGGGTGACAGCGCCAGACGGGTCAAAGAACCCCGCGAAGGAAGCTGAAGAAGGATCCAGACCCACACACTGCAGGTCTTCGATGCCCAAGCAGACACCTGCACCCCTGCTGGGGATGGCAGTGTCTCCGGGAGAAGTGGGCTAGAGTCCAGGCAGCAGGTCCGACAGAGAAGACAGACAGAGGGCTGCCAGGCCGTGCTGCACACCGGCCCCGGAGCCTCTGAGACAGCCCTCCCCCTCCAGGAACCCCCCAAGTGGCCCCTGCCAGTGAAGAGGCTCAGCCTGCCCCCCAGGAGGCCGCAGCTGTCCCAGGAGCAGGCTGCTGTACTGGAGGTTGTCCTGAAAGGCAAGAGCGTCTTCTTCACCGGGAGTGCAGGTACGGGGAGGGAGAGGCTGGGGATACAATGCGGGCTGGGGTGGAGGCACAAGCAACCCTAAGTCTGCCCCCTGCCCAGGGACTGGGAAGTCCTACCTGCTGAAGCGGATCCTGGGCTCACTGCCTCCAAAGGGCACTGTGGCCACTGCCAGCACAGGAGTAGCAGCCTGCCACATCGGGGGCACCACCCTCCATGCCTTTGCAGGTGAGCAGGGTCCCCAGGGCTTGAGCTAAGGGCAAACCAGGGAAGAAAATATCTGGGCATAGTGGTGCATGCCAGTATCCCAGCACTTGGGAGGCTGAGGCAGGAAGATCAGTATGAGTTTGAGGCCAGCCTGAGGTATAAAGTGAGTTCAAGGCCAGTCTGAACTACATAGCCAGGCCCTGTCTTGAAAGTAAGGGAGGGAGGAAAGGAAGGAGGGAGGACAGAAAGAAGGCAGGCAGGCAGGCAGGCAGGCAGCCAGGCCTGTGGGAGAGAGGGGAGGTCAGGGTTGGCGGCACTGGGCCGGGCTGAGCTGAATGGTGTCCCTCACAGGCATTGGCTCGGGCCAGGCTCCCCTGGCCCAGTGCGTGGCTCTGGCCCAGCGGCCGGGCGTGCGGCAGGGCTGGCTGAACTGCCAGCGGCTGGTCATTGACGAGATCTCCATGGTGGAGGCGGACCTGTTTGACAAGCTGGAGGCTGTGGCCAGGTCAGTGCGCCCAGGGAGGCTGGCACCCAGGTCCCCCAGGAGGAAGACCCACCAAGCCCCTGCAGCAGCCCCTGTTCCCTGCAGAGCTGTCCGGCAGCAGGATAAGCCTTTCGGAGGGATCCAGCTCATCATCTGTGGGGACTTCCTGCAGCTGCCGCCAGTCACCAAGGGTGCCCAGCCCCCTCGGTTCTGCTTCCAGGTACAGCTCACCCTGGCCCTGCTTCCTTGTCCCTGGCATTCTGCACTGCTCCCTGATCCACGCCCCTGTCCCCACTAGGCCAAGAGCTGGAGGAGGTGTGTGCCTGTGACCCTGGAGCTGACTGAAGTGTGGAGGCAGGCGGATGCTGCCTTTGTCTCCCTGCTGCAGGCTGTGAGGCTGGGCAGGTGGGCCTGGAGCTCAGACACAGGCACTGGGGGGTCCTGATGTGGGCACAGAGGGAGCCCAGGGCTCAGAGAAGGGGAACGGGAGGGGGGATGCTGGGCACCTAAAGACAGGACAGTAGTGAAGAAGAGTCACAGGGCACAAGGGCAGCACAGAGTAGATTACAGGGAGAAAGGAAGTGTGGGCAGAGGGCTAACAGGAAGCAGCTCAGAACTGTTAGTACCCCCATTTCAATGACGTAGAAAGTGAGGGTCAAGAAAGCAAAGCAACTCATTCAAAGTCGTGGCCAAGCTGTGATTTGAACCCGGATCTGAGTTGAAGTCTTAGCTGGCCCTGGTGGCACACACTTGCACACCCAGCACTCTAGGCTGAGGCAGTAGGATCCTTACAAGTTCAAGACCAATCTGGAGCAGTTTATCTGTGTCTGCTGCTCTTTCCCAGTCCTCAGGACAGACACCTTGCCTGTGTCCCCTGCTATCCCCAGGGGTCAGTGAGCTCTGCCCTGACAGCCCAGCCCCACAGGTGTTCTGCTGAGGTGACCAACCAGCTCAGAGCCACAGCTGCCCACAAGGTGGGACGGGATGGTATTGTGGCCACGAGACTCTGCACCCACCAGGATGACGTGGTGCTTACCAACAAGAGGCGGCTGCAGGAACTGCCAGGTGAGTAGGGAGCCAGGGCCAGGCAGGGCCACCAGGAACATGGGCCCAGAGCCTGGCCAAGGGACACATGGGTACCTATGGTCCCAGTTTCTGTGTCTACCATGGCTGTTAGGTTTGCAGATGTAATAAGAACCCTAAGAGGTGTGATGCTGACGCCAAACCTCCCCGTGTCCCCGCACCCTCTGGCTGATCTGTTTTTGGAAGCCCAGCCACAGTCGTGACTCCTAACCCATTTTCCCGTGTGGCTTCTAGGCAAAGTGCACAGTTTCGAGGCTCTGGACAGCCACCCTGAGCTAGCTCGGACCCTGGACGCCCAGTGTCCGGTGGGCCGGCTCCTGCAGCTGAAGCTGGGTGCACAGGTGAGTGGCAGGCAGGACTGGACCCAGAGCCCTTTCTTTCCCTCTGGCTCAGCACATCTCTAAAACAGGGAGTGGGCTGGGAACAGTGGCCACAGCCTTGTAATCCCAGCACTCTGGGAGACTGAGGCAGGATGACTGTATTCAAGCTCAGCCTGGGGCAATGCAAGACCCTGTCTCAAAATTTAAAATTTTAAAAAGGGCTGAGGATTACAGCTCAGAGCTCGGTTCGCTCCCAATCCCACCAAAATAAATATATAGTGAGATCTCTCTTCCCTCCAGTCTTTGGTTGGACGCCTTAGAGATGAGGCCAGTTAGAATGAGAGCCTTTGCTCGGGCTACCAGAGGGTGGCTGAGTGCAGGTCCCAGGAATCAGAGTGGCCGCTTCTTAGGTTTGGGACCCTCTAATAGAGCTGGCTTGTTGTTGTTAGGGGTTTTTTAAGACTGCCTTGTAGTTCAGACTGGCTGGCCTTGAACTCACCGTCATCTGCGTGCCTCAGCCTCCTCGGTATCGAGATAATGGGCCACCACGCCCCACCTGGATCTGACCTTTTCAAAGTCTGGTGGCATAGGTCACCTTCCTAGCTTTGCTACCTGTTTTCTGAGCACACCAAGGACATTTGTGATGATAGGAAGGGAAGATGGAGAAGAGCTATGGATTGTGTGACTCAGTTCCCCGTTATGACAGCCCCTGGCCTTCAGCCTTCCAACGCTGGCTGGGCGTCTGGAGATGAGCAGGGTTAGGAAGGACCCCACTGCCCTTCTGCTCCCCCCACAGGTGATGCTGGTGAAGAACCTGGCAGTGTCACGAGGCCTGGTGAACGGCGCCCGAGGGGTAGTGGTAGGGTTTGAGGCTGAGGGCAGAGGTGAGTGATGGGCAAGATGGGCACCTGCTTGGGCTGCAGCAGTCACCCCGAAGGTCCTGCCTTCCCAGTGGCGCCATGCAGCCACTGCTCTTCCTCCCACAGGGCTGCCCCGAGTGCGCTTCCTGTGTGGCACCTCAGAGGTCATCCGCATGGACCGCTGGACGGTGCAGGCTGTGGGGGGCCAGACCCTCAGCCGGCAGCAGCTGCCCCTGCAGCTGGCATGGGCACTGTCCATCCACAAGAGCCAGGTAGCCACTAGGCTGGACCGTGAAGGCTGGGTGGGGGGAGTTCCGGATCAGGAAAAGTCACTACCCCGGCCCTGCCCTCAGATAAACCAGCCTTCCTTCCTCCCCTCTTCAAGGGCATCTCATCTTCCAAGTGTGGAATTACGGGCCAGGCCTGGTACCTCTGTTTTTTTTTTATTTCCTTCCTTCCCTTCTGTTTTGTTGTTGTTATTTTGAAACAGGGTTTGCTGGGTAGTTCAGGCTGGTCTTAAACTACACTATATAGCTAGCCCAGGTTGACCTCAAACATGAGGTCATCCTCCTGCCTCAGCTTTCCCAAGTGCTGACGGTGAGCACGTCACAGGCATGTGCCACCACGCCCTGCACAGTAGTATTTTTTTAGACAGGGTCTTACTGCTCTGTAGTCAGGTGGGGCCTTGAACTCCCTATGTAGCCCTGGCTCGCCTGGGACTTGCCACCCACCTGCCTTACTCTCAGTTCTTGTCCTGGTCCCTTCATGTTTCTTCTGCTGAAACTCTGGATGAAGTAGAGAGATCTGGGGTCAAGGGTGGGGCTGGCAAAGAAGGATCTGATGGATGTAGGGGCTTCTGCTGAGCTGGCTCTACCCTGTCCCCACCCCCAGGGCATGTCTCTGGACTGTGTAGAGATCTCCCTGGGCCGGGTGTTTGCCAGCGGGCAGGCCTATGTGGCCCTTTCCCGGGCCCGTAGCCTGCAGGGCCTGCGAGTGCTGGACTTTGACCCCTTGGTGGTCCGCTGTGATGCCCGTGTGCTGCACTTCTATGCCAACCTGCGGCGGAGCCGTGGTCTCAGTCTGGTAAGAGGGAGTCACCCAGGGCCAGGCACTGTAGGGAGATGGGAGCCCCAGGACCGTACTGGGCAGCAGCGCCCTCTGCTGGCTCTTATGGGTGGAGGCAACAGAAAAGAGGCATCTCCCAAGCTGTGGCCCTGGGGACATCCAAGTGTGAGCAGGCTTTCTGGCTCTGATCCAGGAGCCCCCAGGTGACGAGGAACCGGCCTCTGACCAGGAGAACGTGGACCCAAACCGCTGAGTCCCTGCTGCAAAGAAGAGACAGAGCTCCCCAGGGAGTAACGGGGAGACCTGGTGTCCTTTTTCTATTCTTCAGAGGCATGGAGGCAGGGTTAAAGGATAGTGCTTCCCACTCACCTTTCAGCTGGGCCTCAGTTTCTCCCCATCCTGGGGAGCCATTTTCAGGTCAGATGTCACCCTTTCTGTGCCTGTTGGGAGAGGGCCTGGGCTGTCGCCTGGGGCCAGAGGGCAAGCTATGTGGAAGGCCCAGACCCAGAGCTGTAGGGTGCAGTATGCCCCTCTCTGGGCTGCACAGGGCATAGGCAGTGAAGCTGGCTGCTTCAGGACCAACTGCCGCTCCTGCAGGGAGCTCTCTTCATGAGTTTTCTGTTGCTATAACAAAATACCAGGGGTGTGCTGGCTCACACTTGTAATCAACACTTGAGAAGCTGAGGCATGCCTGAGTATATAGTGAGTTCATTACCAGCCTAAACTATATAGCAAAGCCCTGTCTCAACAAACAAAACCCAGAGGGCATGTGGCACACAGGGCATTCGAGACAAGCTGGGCATGATGGTGCCACCTGTAATCCCAGAGCTCGGGAGGCTGAGGCAGGTGGATCGACAGACCAATCCTAACCTGGACCCACTTAAAGACTTCGTAAGATCCTGTCTTAAAATTTTAAAAAGGGCTGAGGATGTAGCTCAGCGCAGAAGCCCAGGTTCAGTCTTCAGTACTGCAAAAATGAAGACGTGGGACACAAAGAAAGGCCTGGCTCAGTTTTTATAACCAGTCCAGTGGGAATCCACCCACCCCTAGCACGCCTGACTCCCTATGGGCGGCGACAGCCCTAAAGGGGACAACCCTGGAATGCAATTCTCCTCTACCACCTCCAACTGCCACACTGCTACTGAGCTGCCAGCCTCTATCCTTTTGGCAACAAACCATCAAACCCATAGCAGAGACGTGGGTAGGACCAGAAGACAGGGTTGGGTCCCACCTTGGGAGACTCGGCACCTTACAGCCCAGGGCAAGCGCCCGAGCCTGACCTAAGCACAGGCTTCAAGCCTGTAGCCAAATGTGCACCGGCTTTTTTGTGGGGGGTAGAGCCGGGTGCTGAAATGCATGTTCTCAGGTTGTATTTATTTGGGACAAATAAACTTGTACACTGTGAGAACTGTGCCTCCTACCTCCTCCGCCATCACAGCCGTGTGTTCCCGTCACAGGGCAGCCCCTCAGCCCCACATCAGCCAAGGCTGGAGGCCCCTGGGGCCCCTCTGCAGCCCTGCCACCTCCCTGGGTTCTCCCAGGGGACTCCACCAGTCTCCTTGACACCCCTTCTTTCTGTCTCTCACCAGCATGACCTCAAGGACCTGGGCCTCGCAGGTGACCCCAGGAACTGTTGGCATTCTCAACACCCACGGCTTCTGGCGGGGGGGTCAGTGAGGCTCGTGGCCTTGGGGATTCAGTGGGAGGATGGCCAGCTCCAAGGCCAGTGGAAGGGCTGGGCAAGCAGGCAGGAAGCAGAGTGGAGGAAGATCTAGGGAGGGAGAGACACCTGCAAAGGGACCCCGCGAACCCCCCTTCCAGCCAGGTCTCCTTCCGTATAGCACACTCCTCCATGCACGAATCCACTGGCAAGTGCACTGCCCCGTGATCCAACCAGCTTTCCCAAGCCCTTCCCCTGAACACGAGACTTGGGGGGAAGGTAGATTGAAATTACAGAATCGCGGGCGTGTTGGCACACACCTGTATTCCCAGCACCCTAGAGCCTGAGGCACGAGGACCACCCTTGATTTACATTTTTTTTCCAAGTGGTGCAGATCAAATCCAGGACTTTATCACTGGGCCACATGTCCAGCCAATTTTTACTTTTAATTAATTAATTTTTGGGACAAGGTCTCCCTATAGTTAAGGCTGACCTTGAACTCAGTGTACTCCAGGCTAGTTTTCAACTCATGGCGATCTTCCTGCCTCAGCCTCTCCAGCGCTGGAATTAGAGGAATGCCTCACTGTGCTCAGTTCCAAAAATTTAAAAGACCCAAAGATGTAGCTCAATGGTAGAGTGCTTCTCTGGCATGGCAATCCCTAATACCAAGAAAAGTCACAAAGTGGTAAAAGATACTGTCAGGTGCTATGAAAGTGGGGAACATCTACCCCAACCTCGCAGGATGCTCCTTTCCTGGCCACAGCGGAGCCCTCGCAACAGACCACACCGTTGCTGGGCAGGAGGATATTTTCCTTCTGGGTTCCAAAACACTACCCTTAAGGGGCCACTAGGTGGCGCCCAGGGGTCATTAGGCCAAGCCTGGAGGCTTCCGGTTCCTGGCTCCCAGAGAAGGTTCGGTGTGCTGCTCTCATTGACAGGGCAGAAGCAATTGTGCCCTTTGATAGAGCAGACCCTCCACTCTCAGAGGTGCAGTGTCATGGAACTGCAGTCCCAATACAGGAGTCTAGAGGTCTAGACCAAAAGCCCTGCAGTCAGCCAGACTTCTGAGTCTTAGTGCGAGCTCTTAAGTGGAGTATGTACATATAATCTCAGCATTGCATAGGCTGAAGCAGGAGAATCACCATGAGCTGGAGACCACCATGGACTTTATAGTGAGTTCAAGGCCAGCCTAAACTACATAGTGAGACCAAAAAACCAAAAAAGGTTCTGGCTCCTCTACTTTCCAAGCCTGCTCCCCATCAGGCCTCCCAGGAGGGACCAGGCCGGGCCCATCCACCTCAGTCAGGGACAGGCCACCTGTGTCTCTGCCTCAAAAAGAAACAAGAGGTCCTGCTCCCTGCATGTCATCCCCACCCCTCCTCTTCTTCCACCCATCACAGAGGGCACCCAGAGCTGCCAAAGGCAAATCAGAATGGGGGGGAGGGGCCTGGCCTTGGGACTCAAGGCCTTCATAGAGGATCTAACCCCTAACCCCTAGCTTTGTCTCTGAGACCCACACGCATGACTCCTTTCCTTTTTTCTGAAATAGGGTTTTGCTATGTGGTGCAGGCTGCCCTTATACTCCCAGCGATCCTCTTGCCTCTGCCTGCTGAGTGCTGGGATGACAGCACTTGATTATGGCAAAGGACATAATCCGCTGAGACTTATACACACTCCACTGTGATGGGGGCAGAAGCCTAGGTGTGTATTCAGCCATGTGTGGGTCTGCGTGCACACAGCAGCCTGCCCCTCCTCCACTCTCCCTCCCGCAGCTGCCCACCGGACCCTCAACTTCTCCCTGCCAGTGTTAGGTCCCGTAAGCAGAGCCTGGTATCCGCGAAAGGAGCAGAGTGAGCGGGAAGTCCAGTTACACCTGGGGTTGGGAGACTGGTGGGGACACCCTGAAGGCAGGAGCTGGAAGGTCTGGGAACCACGGCAGGCTGGCTGCCAGGGCTCCACGCCCCTCGGGGCACCGGCTGTGTCTGTCCACATGGCAGGACTGTGCTTGGTGGGGATGTCTTCCCCTCCCGCGTGGCTCTCCGCGCTCTCCTCCTCCCGCAGCCTCCCTCCCGCGCCCAGCCAGCCATCGAACTCCATGCCTATTTAAGGCAAATCTGCTCCTCAGCCTCGCTGGGCTTGGGGCTGCAGCGAAGCAGCCAGACTGAGTTCTGGCAAAGCTGGGCCCCAATACCTCTCAGAGGATGGGGAGCAGGCAAGAACCCCTCTGCTAAGAGCTGTGTCCCTAGCCTGCGATTGGTTCACGGTCTCTGGAGGGGGAAAAGGATCTCAGTGCCACAGTGCAGCCTAAGGGAAGTCCTGGAGGGACATGTGCTTGGGGGAAGGACAGCCAGGGCTCAGGTGGCTCTGTGGTGGGACTAACAGACATTTAGTAAGAGGGAGGAGGTGCTAGGATCCAGAGAGGCCCAGAGACCTGTGCAGGCGACACAGCTCATGAAAAGCTGAAGGGTCTGGAGTCCAGGAGGGCAGGTGGGAGTTTAGTGCCTCCTCTCTCCCCTATCCTGCCAGGTCTCCTGTGCCAGGGCCAGTGTGAGACACTTGATCAGGAGCATCCCCAGCCCCGCTCCCTGGCCTTGCCTTCCAGGTCTTTCTACCTGGACAGCACAGGCTGGAAGCTGTGAGAAGTTCAGCAGGAGGCATCAGACCTTCTGCAGATCAGGTCGCCGCCGTGCTGCGCAGGCGCGCACCCCTCAGGTAGGTCCTGGCCGCCTTGAGCTCCTTCCTTGAGCAGGAGAGGATCGGTGCACTCACTGTCATCCTGACCCTTAGGAGAGTGCATCAGGAGGACTCCAAATTCAGGCAACTTGGTGACAACCTTGTCTTAAAACATGAAAAGTTTGGCCAGCAACAGTGACACACGCACTGTAATCCCAGCACTCTGGGAGGCTCTGGTCTGGGGACATAGCTCAGTGTGATGGCCCTGGTTCAGCCCCCAGGAGCACAAAACCACAAAAATCCAAACTCTTGTCAGTGGCGCGGCGGAACTGAACAGCTAGCTGGTGGTGCTCCAAGGCCAGAGATCATGGGGTGAGGCGAGAGGCAGAGCTCCCTTCCCCGGCTGCCCACAAAACTCAGGCCGCCTGGCTGTGACCCTCCAGCTCTGCCAACATCAGCCCCACACTGCAGTGGTGCCTTAGGTAGCAGAGGCCATGACACGCAGGTTGGGGGGGTATCTTTCTTTGTTGTCAGTTCAAGCCTACCTGGGGTAACTTAGCAAGACCTTGTCTCAAATGAAATGGGCTGGGGACATAGCTCAGTGCAAAGGTCCTGGGTTTCATCCCCAGTCCCACACACACAAAAAAGGACAGAGGTTCACAGAGCAGAATGTTTGAGTTTACGTGATACTTTCCACTTCAAAAAGGCAACTTCCAGTTGTGTGACTGTTCGCATGGTTGTCTTGCTTTCTTTTGTGGTGCTAGCGATCAAACTCTGGGCCTGCGTGTTCTCCCAGCCATCATGGGTCACACACTGGAGCTGGCCTGGGTGGAGAAGGAAGCCGGAAGGGTCAGGAAGGGACAGAGCCCTCGACAGCACTGACCTCACGGAAGCTCAGCTCTGGATTCAGTCCAGCATCCGGTTCTGCTGGGCTGTCCAGGGTCCCGGGGGGTCTGGAACTCATCAGTCCCTGTCAGCCCCGAGGGCTGCAGGCTGCACACAGGGCCTCCCCTATCACCAAGGGGCTGGGAGCCAGGCCCACGTGGTCTCCATCCAGACTAGGCATCCACCCTGTATGTGACAGGCACTGGGAAGTATGCAGAGACTCGTCCGCTTATATATTTAATAAATATTTGTGCACCATGCACAGTGTGTCTGGCTGCGCGCCAGCTTCAGGAATCGGTCAGAAATTTCTGCCTCTGTTCTAGGAGAAGCAGCTATAAAGGAAAGCAGACCTGTGATGGGACACAGAATTGTGCGAAAGGTCTCTGGGAGTGGTCAGAGGGAACTGGGGGCAAAAAGGGCCTTCCAGACAAGGCAGAAGGTTGGCAACAAACATCCTGAGCCAGGCATGGCTGTGCAAGCCTGATTTCCAGTATCTGAGAAGCTGAGGCAAGATGACTAGGGAGTTCAAGGCCAGCCTAACGCAGAGACTCTACCTCAAAACACAAACAAACCGATGCCAGCCGAACGAGATGACTTCACATTCCCATGTAACTAACTAAAATCACCCCCTACTCCTCAAAAATCAGGAAACACTAGCTCACCAGACAATGAAAGATGGGGATGTGTGGGGTCAGGAAGCAGAGGAACTCAACTTTATGAAGACCCCTCCTCACTGCCCAGAGCTCCCACACTAGAGGGGTACGTAGTCTATGCACTGGAAGGAGGAAGCTGGGAGCCTGGGAATACAATGTGGGGAAGTTACCAGGACAGAAAACCAAAATGGAAAGAGCTGCCCGCTCAGAGACCCTGGATTCACTCAGCTCGGAGCGCACGAGCAAGAAAACTCCCAGAAGGCATGGCGAGAACCACTGGAAGGATCATACCAACTCACTACAGAAACGATCCCCGAAAGTACAGCCTTTGGAAAGGGTTATATCAAACAAGTGCGGCGCTCTCCCAGGGGTGGGAATAGTGCTGGTTCCCGCCTATCACAGTGGAGATTTCCTTCCTGGGCCACACAGAGAGCGCGGAAGAGGTTTGGGTTCGATAGTAGGCAGAATCACTTTTGATTCCAGTTAACAAAAGCAAGACCTACAGGGACCAAGCTTCCCGAGTCACTCCCACATTCTAAACTACTGCTGGCAAAACTGCTATTATTACTCAGTAGCTCCTTCTAAGAGTGGCTCAACCAAGAAAGTGATACTGGGTTCTGGGCTGATTGCTCCTCTAGAGTTAGATGAGGGATTCTCATTTTGAACAGACATGAATGAAGTAAGCAAAAAAGCAGTGGAATCAGCCCTTAGCACCATAACCAAAGATAAAGGACCCAGAAATTACACAGGTGATAGAAGCGGGAGACAGAACTAAGAGTTGAGCAAGAAGAGGGCGGGGGTACAGTTCAGCCCAAGTTTGGGGGTAGTGGAGTCTCCTCGTGGAGGTAGTTTCTGGGTTCATTCTGTCCTGAGGAAAGAATTGATCAAGACATTTAGAAACAGGAGCAAAGGGTAAGTTTGGGCCAAGTAAAAGTAGGGTAATGAGTGTACCCACAGCAGGAGGGCGGACAACCACGAAAGACAGCACACAAGGGCACAGACTCAAGGTAACCATACATCGCTGGGGTCTCTGTCTGACGTCAGCTCCAGGCCATCCTATCAGAAACCTGCTCCACTTACCACAGGAAGTCATGTGCAGGGCTATGGGAACCGCTCTGCACCCGCATCCTGGGATTTTGTACCTGATGGGCCCCATCTACTTCCCCAGGCAGCTTTGCCACACACTAATGACCTGTCTCACCATCACTGCGAAAGACAGAAACAAAAAGAAAGAGCCAGGCATTGGTGGCGCACGCAAGTAACGCCGGCACTCAGGAGGCTGACACAGGGGGACTGCTCTGAGTTTGAGGTCAGCTTGGGATACATAGTGAGTTCAAGGCCAGCCTGCACTATATGTCGAGATTCAAAATAAAAATTTAAATGAATAAATAGCGCTCAAATTGAAACTGGGAAATGCCTGAGATTAAAAAAATTTAAAAAACTACCCCATGTATTTCACGTAACATTAGACATAGCAGATTTGTGTATCTGAAGACACATAACAGAAACTACCCAAAATAACAAAGGGAGGGAAAAGCTTTAAAAAATTAACTCACATTAGCGAACAATAAGATAATTCCAATGATGGGTATAACTGCAGTCTCCTAGAAGGAAAGAGAAAAAAGTAATTGAAGGATAAAGATAGCAGGAAATTTTGCAGTTGATGAAAATAAAAACTCACACATCTAAGGTAGAGGGTTGGGCCTGCCTGGTATAGACCTTTAGTAAGAGACTGAAGTATTAATTGAAAATCTACCCACAGGCCAGATGTTTTCAATCCCTGCCACGATCAAAAAGCCTGGCACAGTGATGTTACAGGGATCCGGGGTCTCCCTCCAGAGGTGTGTCCTATGTTCTCCTTGGCCTGGGCAAGGAATTAGGTAAGCACAAAAGGTAGTGAAGCTTTACACTGACTAACGGTAGGAAAAGAAACATGTTTGAGCACAGGCCCAAAGGAGGAAAAGCGGCAGACTGACAGAGGAAGAGCAGCCGTTAGGAGAGGGCACAGCATCACAAGGAAAGTGGCGCTGTCGTTTAGTTCCCCCACTCCTCTGGGTGACGTTAGGTTTAGGCTGTCCTACCAAACCTGGTCGGGTCCCACTACTGAGAAGAGCTAAAGACAGCACTCCGAATGGTTCCAGGTGCAGGTCTTTTTTTGGGGGCGGGGGGTCCCCCAGGGTGGAACTCAGGACCTTGCCCTGGCAAGGCAAGCACCAGAACCACGGAGCTAATCCCAGCCCCCAAGTGCAGGTCTTTGAGAACTGTTTGGCTCATGTGTACTGAACTGTGTAAGTGACAGGTCAAGCCCACTTCCCCAGCTCTCCATGCCCTTAATTTCCTGTCTCCTGGTACACTTGTAATAACAGCGCAAAGGAGGCTGAGGCAGGACTGCCATGAGTTTAAGGCCAGCCTGGGGTACACAGGGATATGGCTTGGTGGTGTTGCGCCATACACTTGATATAAGTGCAGTTCAGCTGTTGTAAAGGATGGAGTTGATTCTCCAAAGGCAAGCTCTGCATCCAGACTAAGTAAGTCCCGCAGACTAAATATATTTTTAAAAAACGTACTGAAGTGAGGCCTGGGGGTGCACACCTGTAATCCCGACATGAGGGAGGCTGAGGTAGGAGGGTCACCTTGAGTTCAAGGACAATCTGGGCTTCAGAATGAGTTCAAGGTCAGGCTACACTAGTGAGATCCTGTCTCAAAATAAAAAACCAATCTTTACTGAACATGCAGCCTTTTTTTCTTGTTACTATTGCCAAACAATTCAATAGCACAAATAGTTACACAACATTTACATTGTATCAGGAAGTGTAAGGGATCTAGACTTGGAGCATACAGGACCTGTGGTTGAAGTACACACATGTCATCTCGGCAGGGAGCTATGCTGAGGCAGAAAGGTCTGAGTCTGAGGCCAACACAGGTTCCACAAAATGAGACTTTGTTTCAAATAAAAGCGTACAGGAGAAGGTAAGGACAGGCAATGTGCAGACACTCAGCCATTTCATATAAAGGACTTCAGCATCCGCAGGTTGCTATGTGAGGGGGAGGCCTGGATCCATTCCATCCAAGACATTTCCAGTTCCTGGTGACAACTCTTATAGTCCCTGGAAACTCTCGTGATAAAGGGCTTTTGTGTGCTAAGGAGCAGGCTGGTGACCCACCAGCCCCCAGGGCTCAGCAGGGCAGAGTCCGGCCACCTAGGAGATCTTGGCCAGACTTGAGGGTTGGGACTTTCCTTAAATTTACCCACAGGGGTAGGAAGGAAGGAGCAGGGCAGGACATGATCTCGACTAATGACTGAGTCACTTGGGGCTACACAGGTAGGAGTCACACAGGGCTACTCAGGTTGGCCAAAGTGGGAACTGGGTGGCTGCAATCCCAGTAGTCTGGGAGGCTGAGGTAGGAGGATGACAAGTTCAAGTCCAGCCTGAGCAATTTAAGGACTTAGTGAGAAACCCTGCCTCAAAATAGAGAATGAAAAGGGCTGTGCACAGAGTAAAAGGGAAGCCCCTGGGTTCAATCTCCACCACTGCATGAAAAGCAACCAAAATGGGGATGGATGCTATCATCTTCATATTACAACTGAGAGCAACCAAGGCTGAGACAGTTTATTGCTCAAGGTTAAGCAGTGTATCCGAGTGTCTGGTGACAAATGAACTACAATGATCATGTAAAATTATTTCATCCTGTCAGCCGGGCAGCACCCATGAGCTGCACCTCCAGGTCCTCATGTGGTACTGGGGACTGGAGCCAGGGAATTCGTAGCTGCATCTCTGGTCCCTGCCCCACACTTTAAAAAAATTTTTTTAAACAGGATATTGCCCAGGTTGCCCTTTAACTTGAGATCCTCCTGCCTCAGCCTTCAAACAGCTATAATTATAGAAGTGTGCCACACTGCCTGAGGAATTGTGACTTCTTCATACACAGTGAAGGTTAAGAGCAAGAAGCTGAGGTCTGGGGCACCTTGATTTTAGGCTTAGTCTCCCCACTTTTTTACTGTGATCTCAGAATGATTTCTAAACATCTCTAAACTGAAGCTTCCGCTTCATGCAGAGATAAGACATCAACCTCACAGAACTGAGACAGAGGACGCAGGCACTTAACCAGGCAAGTTGGCCAGAATTTCAGAAGCTTTAGGCTTAAATAACCGTAGGGTAGCAGGTAGAACCATTTAAAAGGCTCCACCCCCAGGTCACCCTGAATCTTTCACATGGTAATGCCAGGCTAGCTAGGCTGAGCTCAAAGGCCGAAGAGAAAGCCGGACACCTGCACAGGGGGCGTCTCCAAGGCTCCAGTCTCCCTTCCCACCCGGCTGACGGATTACTAGCACCTGGTCGGGTCCTGTGTGCTCTCATCTCACTTGCTTGGCTCTGAGGGCTCCTCTCTGCTCCCCAACACTCCAGGCAAGCCAGGTCCTCAACACCTGGCTTCCCACCCCACTCCCCCGGCCCAGAGCGAATGGAGCTACCCACCTTCCAGGTCCAGCCTCCAGCCGGTGCCCTCTAAAGGCGGCTCCTTCCCTTGGACACAGCACTGTGCCCAGAGCAGCTTGTCATTCACCAAGTCCAGTGGAGTCCTGGGTGGGCAGCGGGGTCCCCCAAGGACCTGGAATTGGACAGAGTAATTCCCTCAGCCCCACCCTTCAGATTGCTGCAAGTTTGAGGCCAGCTTGAACTACAAAGTGAGTTCAAAGCCAACCTACACTACACAACAAGACCCTGTCTCAAAAACGTTATTCAAAAGTATGCAATTCAGACCCAGGAGATTTAGCTCAGTGATTCCAGGGCTTGTCTTGCAAGTGCAAGGGCCCAGGTTCGATCCTTGGTAACCACAATTCCCTCAGCCCCACCCTCCCTGAATTGAACCCAGGGCTGTGACACTGAGCTATACCCCCACCTCACTTCCCTTTGGAGACACTAAATCCCCAAGTTGCCCAAGGTGGACTCGAACTTCTGAACCTCCAGCTCAGCCTCCTCCAGTGCTGGTTTTATATACCTTTGTTTTCTGGGATGGGCTGGAGTTGGATCTCTGAAGGATCCTTCCACACAAGGCATTTCTACCGCTCCCTTTGGGCAGAAGTCCCCGAGACCACGTGGCTGTTTCCAGGGCTGTCTGGAGCTCCCAGGAGACTGCTCAGCCTGTGACCAGCGCCCTGGCCACTGTCCCAGACTGCAGACGCTGACTCTGGGAGCTCTAGGCTCTGGCCCTTTCCTGCTGGCCATTCGCCTGGTCACTGTCTGAGGTGGAAGAGGCCTTGGGGACCATCCAGGGGGGTCACAAAGTGCTCAGGGTTTAGACTCCGACTCAGCTGCAATTCTGGAACAAGGATGCTGACCACCACGTAGTCTCCAGTGGGTCCAAGAGCCAGTGAGATAAAGGACGATACATCTGTCTGCCTGTGATTAGAAAGATACTAATTGGGCTGGGGATTTAGCACAGCAGTTCCAGCATCTGCCTGGCAAATGCAAGGCCCCGAGTTCAATCCTGGTAACCACATACCACAGTGCAGGGTACCACAGTGCATGGCTGCCGAGCAAGTGGGAGGTGAAGTAGGAAGCTCAGAGTCCAGGCAGAGACCTTCGGCCCGCTCTGATGCTCCTCTGGGATTCTCGTTTCTTAACCTTGTGTACTTTTCCCATTCAGGTTTCTGGTATTCCATTCTTTCTCCTAAGTTGGGAGAGGAGAAGGCAGTAATTGACATGTTAGTATAAAGGACACTTTTCACATGATTTTTTTTTCCCCAGGGGAACCTAGCTTCTGCATCACTCAGCATCCACTCCTGAGCCACTTGTTGGGACTTGAGCAAGACCCAGGGATTCAAAGATGAGAAGACACTACCGTGTCCTCAGGTAGGTACCCCACTCACTACGTTTGAGCCATGTGGTGGAGACAGGAGAAGCAACACTGAACTTTCAGAGTCAAGGTCTCACTGAAGTCTTGGGGAAGGCTGGACAACACTGGAAAACTTGGGTAACAACTGAGAAATTAAAGCCTTAAGTGCCTCGGTTGCCATGGTCACCAGATGCAGCCCTAGGTCTACTTTGGAAAATAGCTTTAGTCTCAAATTTGAACTTGAAGTCCAGATTCACAGTGTGGCTCAGGATGAGGGCGGCTGAGGGAGAGCAGACTTTAGGGTCCTGGAGCTGAAATGATGCAGTCTCTGATCCTGACCAACAAACAAGCAGTAGGACCAAGGATTATAATCACAACTACCTAGTTTGCCTATAATCCTGGCAGTCCAGAGGTTGAGGCAGGAGGATCACTTTTTAACCAGCTTGGGCTACATAGCAGGATCCTGTCTCAAAAAAAAAGCAAACCAACAGCTCACTTCAAACTTTTTTTTTTGAGACAGGGTCTCACTTTGTAGTTCATACAGGTCCTGAACTATGCAAGCCCAGGCAAGCCTCAAACTCACAGCAATCCTCCTGCCTCTGCCACCTAAGTGCTGGGTCATAGGCATGAGCCATCACGCCCAGCATTGTTGTATGTGGTTACCGGGAATCGAACCAGAGACCTTGCACTTACCAGGCAGATGCCAGAACCACTGAGCTAAATTCCTGCCTTTCACCTCAAGCTCTTATCTGACAGAACCCAACCTTGCAACCATGCTCCAGCGTCCCCACTTTACCAGGTGGTCTGGAATCCTCTGTGCACTCATGGCCCACAGCTGCTGAGCCATAGCTCTAACTTCTAACCAAGGACTGCAAAAACAGGACTCTGAGATGTTACCTGTACAGGCGGCACACTGTCCCCTCTTCTGGAGACCTCTACGACCGACTGGGAGGGATGAAGCTTAAACCAAACGCACAGAGAAAAATACACCTCAGAAACAAACAGCCATCCTCTGAGCATTAAGTAGCCCTTCCGCCTCAGTTTTTTCAAATTAAGTTTACATGTATTATATTAAGTGTACATAATGATCACATTCACCATAGGGCCTCCCTCCCTCCTTACTTTGCTATATTGGGGACGGAACCCAGAGCCTTCAGACTGAGCTATTTCCTCAGACTTTTTAAAACTTTTTATGTTATAACAGGGACACAGTAAACTGGTAAGCTGCCTCAACACGGCTTGAACTCAGATCCTCCAGAGTGCTGGGAGTACAGTTATGTCCCACCATGCCTACCTTCTCCCAGCTTTATTGTCCAGGTCTTCTTTATGGTGAAGAAGTGGAGTCAAAACAGGGTTTGCTCTTAAAAAAAAAAAAAAGGGGCCGGGGAGTTAGCTCAGTGGTTCCGGCGCCTGACCCGGTTCGATTCCCCGGTAACCACATAACAATACTGGGTGTGGAGACCCACACCCAGCAGCAACCAGTACCACATACCACAGTGCCGGGCGTGGTGGCTCACGCCTGTCATCCCAGCACTCGGGAGGCAGAGGCAGGAGGATTGTGATGTGAGTTGGAGGCTGAGCTCAGGGCCAGCCTAAACCACAAAAGCGAGACCCTG